>SKCR01045170.1:0-96222 GCA_019454045.1 Zanthoxylum bungeanum | reverse complement strand
GTTGCTTGCTGCCTCAGCCGCAGCAATAATCCGCATTTGTTGTTTATTCGGCAACAGTATCTTGCTCGGAAGATTTCCAGCTCACTGTCCCGTTATTCAAACTTTATAGTACCGCAGTATTTTACTGTTTGGAAACTTGCAGCAGTGATCCCAGTCACTTCAAGTTCTCCAGTTTCTATTCTAAGACAACCACATCTTTAGTTCTCTCAGATACTAACAGATGTTCTTAATGTTCAATCCATGACTATCACTTGGATTGACCCAATTGTGACTCCATATGCTCGAAGCGTATGAGACACCAATACAAGTACATTTTAAATGTACAATTTCCCAGAGAGTGTTAACAACTCCAAATCTATCCTAGTAGATCTTTATTCCCTGAATAAAGGTTGTTACTCCCCAGAATTCTACGTAGAATTTCTATTGAAAGAATATCTATGAAAGCCAAGCTTTCACCAATTGTTTTATGGGAATTTCATTGTCAGTGCCCTCTCCCACTAACCTCCTTATATACACAAGAATTATTTCGTTTTGAGTCAAATCATAAATCATTATGATTATTTCAAAACAACAGTTCCAAGAACCTTATGCTTGCATTAATCCAAACATGGATTGAATAACCCGCAAACCTCGTTTGTTGGTTATACAAAATCGTCAGGATGTTGTAAACATCCTCCAAAAGGTTTCCTTTTCAGGAAAGCGATTTTGATCTGCATCTGACACATTTCATAAATGAAATACGCAGTTATCAACAAGCATTATCAAAATGGATTTACCATGGCAACAGGTAAAAGGTTGAACCGTTATTAACACAATGTTGATAACGATACCTTTCCGTCAAAAGCCTAGCTTTGTACGTTGGTATGTTGCCTTCCATGTATGTCTTCCTTGAAGACGTTTAAAGTACCAATGGGCACAATGCCTTGTGGTACAACAACTAGTATCCATAATAGTTGTTATACATGGAATCCATTTCGGACTCATGGCACTTTGCCATAATTGGGAGTCGATACCTCGTATCACTTCCTCAAAACGTAGTCGGTGGATATACCTTCATAAGATTGACATCTTTATGAGGTTAGATCAGAAACACATACCCTAGGTTGTTTTCTGACTCTATCCGATCTACTAGTTTCTTGTGTATTTGAAGATTAATGGCATAGATTCATCATAGATGAACTATTTGTGTTCCATTAAGGACTTCGTGCCTAGAATAGTATTACTCCGATTTTCATCGAGTATCACTATCCTCCCACTGACCACTGCATATCGGTATTCCTCTCAGGAAAAATGCATGGTGAGCAACAATCACATTGTTCTCATGTGAGATTTATAAGTACTATACTTAAGGTTTCCCTTAGGATAACCTATATTGGCACTTATCCAATTTGGGTCCTTAGTTTGTATCATCCAAACGTTATGCCTGGCATACCCAAATTATTAGGAATGAGAAACCCTGTTTCTTTCCTGTTCATATCCTATATGATATCTGTCAAACAGATTTATATGGAACCTTATTCTAAATAAGTTTTGCACTGTAGATACATATCCGTTGAAGGAAATGGTAGCTCAGAGCGACTCGTGATAAACCTTATCATGTCCAACAAAATTCGGTTTTTAGTTCGGACACACCGTCTAACTGATGTGTCTCGGGAGGAGTCCTCATCTGAAAGAATACTATACTCTTTCATGTATGTTTGAAACTTACTGCTTAGGTATTTTCCATTACGGTCTTACCGTGACGGCATAATACTACAGTCGATCTGTTAATCTACTTCGTGTCGAAACCCTAATAGTTTCTGATCTGTGTTCTTCAAAAGAAACACATAACCATAATGTGATATATTAATCCGTTAAGGTCACGAAATATTCATGTTCACATCTAGCCTAGCTAGATATGGGCCCACTAACTTCACCATGAATAGGGCTAACAGATTGGTGGCCCTTATACTATTACCAAGTAAATAGTATTTTAGGTACTTTACCTAATAAACTAGATTCGCAGACCTTATTTGAATAGTCAAATCAGTCCTAGTACCCACTCTTCAAAAGTGTGGATATACGAGTCTTGTTTAATTGTGTCCTAGACAACAATGCCACAAATAAGTCTCTATTGATCAAATCAATTTGAGCTATTTATTTATCATTTTTATATGTTTGAGATTTTTATTTATATTCAAAATATATTCTGTTATTTACATCTAATGTATTTATCTCAGTATCATCTTTATATAATAAAACACTTTAGTGTTCTAAGAATATAAAGGTTTATCCGCAACGGATTAAACACTGATATAGAGATAACGTCTCTAGTCAAACTAGTTACATTATAACAGTTCCTAATTTAAGTACATACCCGAAGGGTAGTTCCTAAACTTAGGTATCTACGGTCGAAACAGCAACTTTCGTCCCGTTTCCGATTCGCAGAGTTTATTTCAGCTTGAAGTTAGTATCCTGCTCAAAGCAGATTCTGAACATCAATACATATATTTTATGTACCACACTAAGTATTTAAAATCTAATTTCAATACTAGTAGTGAACATAACTTTGACAAATATTTTAAAGTTAGAGCCTCGCCCTTTCTTTAATTCCTTGGTGTCTGCCATATCCAAATGGTAGTTACTTTGGGATATGTCAATTATCTTTTCAATATTTCACAAACCTTGGCCAAGCCTTGGGTTTCGGAATATGAAACGATGTGCACCTTGTGCAACACGCCCAATTGCAACTTTTGACTTTCACCCCTAGAGAATAGTCAATCAATTCTCTAAGAATTATTAATTGCAATTAATACTTTTAAATCTAAAGATAGATTATTGTCAAGTATATTAAATTAAGCACTAAAGTCATCATCATATAAATCTTCCAAAGATTTTATGCTCTACTTATTTGCTTAATTATGGGCCTAATCATAATAAGTTATTTTATCAAATAAATTAACCTATTATTTATTCCCAATATGAAAATTAAATCATTTAAAACATTTAATCCAAGGATTATATATTTTAAATATTCAACTTTTCAATTCTTTCTTGATTTCAATAGTCCAACTATTTAATCAATTTAATAAGGTACTATTTATTATAATGAGTACAATAATCCAATTATTTAATCAACTATAATTTTAATATTGATTACTATAATCCAATTATAAAATCAACTATCATTTAATTCAATTATATTGATTACTATAATCAAATTATAAAATCAACTATATATTGAATGAGTTTGTATATAGTCCAACTATATATATTTTAAAACAACATAAAATATTAGTCCAACTAATACTTTAATTAATATGACGAGTAAAATAGATGAGCGCGTTTAGCGAGTATTCGAACGAATGTTGCAAATTCAATACTTGCCTCCCACTATTTTTCGTCGAGCCTCTAACCCTCTGTCGAGTACTCGGGAAACCGTGTTTCCTAGTGGGCTAGGATCCCGTTAAATATCACACAATCTTGACTTTGGCCAACAAATTGTATGATAATTAACTAGGTAGATCTCGAAGATCAATTGGATCTCATCCAACTCCTAGATCCAGTAGGTGGACATCCAAGTCCCAAACATATATCTTATATATGCCTATATATCCAATATATACCCTAACCTTTTTCCTCTGAATCAACTAGGCCATGGCTTTGGCACAACAAACCTAATGATCCCAGTCAAGCGCGGACCCATTGACCATGGAAGCTTCGTAATCAATGTCGTTGGACAAGAAGTGGTCTTGACTTTGGCCAACAAACCACAACTTGGACAAGACACCAATATGGAACAAAGCTTCGTGATTCAAACACATCTTCGACGGACAAGGGCTTGACTTTGGCCAACAACCCATGCCAATCTAGGATCTTGAGTAAGAATCACTCAATGGAAGGAAAAGACGCATGATATTTGATGAGGGCTTTTTCGCGTGCAAATTGGCTACCAATTTAATTATCTTTGTTAAGGTCTCATCATCATACACCCTTAAACATGCATTCTAAATACATAATAAAGCGAGTATGAAAATAAATAATAATGATATGCGGATGGATACTTAACACATTGATCCTAGATCAAATCTCTCCTTTTCTCACTCAAGCTAGCACTTGTATTACTTCTACCCGTTACACTACACTTCTAAAGAAACCTCATTTACATTGAGGGGAATAGGTGAGAAGAGAATACAAAGAGAATGAAGGTGATAAGGCTGGACACGCAGGTCCAATTTAATAAATCGAATTTATTACAACAATTTCTAAAATTGCCCACCCATCTAATATCCATCCGATATACATTATTCATACAACACAACCACGTATTCACACACATAAGCATGCTATCAATCAATCTAATCAAATTAATTAATCTGATAATTAAGTGATCATCCAATGTTCAAACAACGATTTGATTTTGTTCGAGTCAAACTCGTTTTTGCGAATAAGTACTCAAAGTACGAATTCATGAATTAAATTAAACTACAACATTAAATCAAATTTAATATGCATTTAATACTAATTCACTATTCAATTCCAAATTAAATATTACACTTTTATTTAATAAACCTTTTACGATTTAAATTCCAAATTTAATCGTAACGCGTCTCAAAGACCGATTAACGTCCAACGTCAATTCAATTAAAGTCCAATGGGCTTTTAATTGATTTCTTAAGGCGTGGACTTTTGGTCAACTCGGGTCAAACCGATAACCAAAGTCCAATCCGGGATTTACCCCATAAGCCCATAAATCAATCTTGGCCCATTAGGCCCAATTGAACTTTAAAGGTTCATTAAGTCGCATTTGGGCTTCATGGTTAAGGTTTTGGGCCCAATTGGATCCAATCCATTTGGCCTAAACCCAACTTGATAAATCAAGCCCAATAGGCCCAATACAAACATTAAAGTCCAATTCCAAAATTAGGCCCAATAATTAATATACAAATCCAATTTCATATTCAATAACCTAAAGTGTATTACATGATTAATCAACTAAATCAATATTTCCAAAACACTAAATTAGTCCAATTAATCATGCTCAATTCATTATTATATGTCCAACACACAAATTGAAAAATCAAACCCATTTACATGCTTCTTTAGTCTCGGCCAAGGAGGGATTTTGTGTCCGATTCGGTTTCGATCCAATCGAACCCACAATCGACATCAAATCAACATCCTAAATGATTTCATACACATCCAATGTTCATAAAATCAAAAATACCAAGACATTAGGGCAATAAGCAATTCGGCCAACATATAGAATTTAGGGATTTTTGTCCAATTCGAAATCCAATCCAATTCGATTCAAATAACATCATCCTACATGATTCTAACTTCATCCAATGAATCAAAATCAAAAATTCCAAGAATCCAAAATCACCATCATATTCGGCCAAGTGATAATTTTTGGGGAAAATTATTCCAAATCAATTTTCAACAAATTGGTCCAACCAAAATGCAATTATACATGTTATAAGCATACTCAAACAATCAATTTATTCAAATCATGCTCAACAAACATTTACCCAAATTTTAACCCTAAAAGTTCATGCTTGAACCTAAGGCTCTTGATGCCATTGTTGGTTTAAATCTAGGTCCCAAGATCATACAAGTCAATGAAAACATGCGTGAATACACCAACGGAGGATAGCGGAATACTCACATCGATCGGTTGAGTCGATTTGAAGACGATTGAGCCCAAAAACTCACTGTTTTGGCGCATGAGCTGCAGCAGTCCACTGTCCACGAATTTCAGATTTGAGCTGAGAAAACGGAGCTCCAACCCTCGTCCGACGGATCCCGGCTCATGGTCGAACCTCCCTACCACCTTCGCAAGACTCGTAAGTGTGCTAGCACTTGAATTTTCACCATGAAAACCCACTCTTTGCTTCCCTAAAGTCACGCCATTTCTGGTTCAAAACCAGTGAGCAATATGCAGTTTGGGCGTGAGGAGAAGAGGAGAAATGAGAGAGATGATGATTGTGTATTAGTTGTTAGAAAGTAAAAAACATTTACCTTATTACTTTCCAAAATATTAAAGGTAATACAAAAATTGGCTTTCAAAAAGTCAAGCAAACTTTCCAACAACTACACTATTGCAACAACTTCTATCAATCAAAGTGACAAGTTGCTTTGTCAATCAATCAATCAATCACATCAATCAATCACATCACTCAAAGTGACATTTGATTGACGCTTGATGTGACGAATGATTTGACGCTTGATGCGACTTGCGTTGCCGCACTCGAATTCGAAATACGAATGCGCTCGCAATCACACTCGGGCTCGGGTTCGCTAATTCCAAATTAACGATTTTTCCGTCGCGTCGTAATTAGATGATTACGCTTAGCGAATTCACTATTCACGTCGCTAACGAATTAATTCTAAATTAATTTGTTCGCCCAAATTAAAATCTAATTTTATTTCGCGTCGAAATCTAATTTCGTTTAATATATCGAATATTAATTTAATCGATAATTCCAAATTAATCGTTATCTCTCTCTAGACGATTTTTATCCTAGATAAAATATCTCCGTAATTAATCCTAGATTAATTTTCTCTCTCTTCTATATAATCCCAGATTATTCAAGAGTGCGAGTTTGCGTCATCGGTGGAGTATCGGGAAGCGACCCATGAGATCTCCGGATAAGTTGGCAGTAAATACGGTCGTCGGAGTATCCGAATCACGTACGTACCAAGTACTACGTTCTACCGATTTACGAGACAAGGTCGACTCCTAGCAAAGCACGATGTCTACCCAATTCTCCGGACATATCCATCTAAGAATATTAAGATCTGTATCAAGCGTAGTATACGATTGTATTGTGTATATCGGTCCAGTATCGGATAGTCACGTGCTAGGCCTGGGGCTGGATAAGTGTCTGCCCCGTACGAAGCACATGTCGGATGTCTGGTAACTAGTCTCTATAATCGGATATACATGACCTTGTCATAATATCCCGATGGCCGCGCAGCACTTAAGAGCACTAATACCGTATCCTGCGTGACATCATCTCCACTATGACTGGAGTGATACTTCCGTCTTGACATCACATCTAATACACTACGATTCTCAATATACCCGGCATTGGCGTACACAGAACCGGTTAGAGTCCTAGACGACCTCAATTAAAGTATATCGATTGTCGTAAGCATTAGCGATGCAAGTCTCAGGTTAAGACTATACACACCTACCTTGATTTCGGCCTCCCATAGACACATATTCGTAATACCAATGGGATTCCGAGGGGTCTATCCAGAGCGAAGCTGTTTCCCGTACCATCGGTGAAACACGACCTCCTATCGCACTTGCATAAGCATCCAATACATATATATATGAGAACTATGCCGTTGTGCCCTCACAACGCACACAAGTGCAATACTAGCCTATTCCGCATTATCGATGTCCAGTCTCGATAATACTCCGGCTAGGGATATTTAATGATTAATCCTTCGGGGACTGATACTGTCTCATATCATTCTCAGTCCAGGAACAAATCATAGGGACCTCTCTTCATTTATATATCTAAGGTGATCTAATCACAAATGATGAGAGTGCAATTTCCTTGTCACATAGTTAATTTGCTACAACAACACAATGATTGTGCAAATAGTGACGCTATGGGTCATATTATCCAACACGTGAGCATTGGGCTTCTCTTCACTTGGATTTTGTTCATCAAATCAACAAGCTAGCACTTAAGCAAGTCAACAAAGGTGATAGGGAAACATCTCAAAAGCTTGGAATCATCAAAAGGTTGGATCTTGGAGATCATCCTCTCAAAAATTTTAAAGCTGTATCCACTCATTGTAAGTTTATTCCGCACCTTATAATGATCATATGAAATGCTTTTCATGCTTATTAGATCCTATGAATGTTCTAGGAACACTAACAATGGTATCAGAGCCTAATTTAAGCATGAAAATTTCTAGGGTTCTTGGACCTAAAATTTGGGGCTTTTATATTTTGAGCATGATTTTTTAAAATTGATGCTTTGAGTATGTTTACAACATGATGACTTAGAGTTATGCATGATTAGATTTGAAATAAATCAAAATAATCAAAAAATAAGAACTTGTTAGTGTGGCCGAATATAGCATGCAGTGTGCACTGTGCAGATTTTATTTTTTGTAACATGAAATAATATGTTTAGATGCATGTTTAAATGTTAATAGTTGGTTTAATTTGATTAGAATCAATGTTAATAATGTTCATGTTAAAATCAAAGTGCATGTTGAGCATGAAATGATGATTTTAGGCTTCTATTTGTGTCAAGCATGTAATGATGTGTTTTGGCTTGATTTTGTGTTAAGCATGAATTATTGGACTAAGCATGATTAATTAAGTTAATTGATATTTTGGAAATATTGAGTTTAATTAATTAATTATGGCTAATATACTTTATTTAAAATAATTGTGATATTTGGAATATTATAATTATGTTAATATATGCCTTTAAAATTAGTTGGGCTAAAAGTGTGTATTTGGGCCTAATGGGCTTGGTTTGACCACATTTGGTTTTGGACTTTTGGATTTGATCCATTTGGGCCCAAAACCAATTCCATTAAGTCCAAATACATCACTTGACCCTTTAAAGATTTTAATTGGGCCTAATGGACCTAAATTGATTTGTTGGCAATAGGGTGATTCCTATTGGGCCTTGGCATTTTGGGTTTGATCCATTATGGCCAAAGCCCATGCCTTAAGAATCAATTAAAAGCCCATTGGACTTTAATTAAAATGACATTGGATGTTATTGGGCCTTTGAGACCCATTAAGATTGGATTTGGAATCCAAGTCTTTAAGGCAAATAAATAAGTGTATGTATTTAATTTGGAATTAAATTGGAATTAGTATTGAATACAAATAAATTGGATTTAAAATTGTAGTTCAATATAATTCAAGAATACTTACTTTGAGTATTTATTCTTAAATGAGTTTGACTCTTGCAAATCAAATCATTGTTTGAACATTGTTTGGTCACATAATTAAAGACTAATTAATTGGATTAGATTGGTTGTAATATATGCTTTGTATGATTATATGAATGTGATGAATGAATAGTGTATATCGGATGGATATTAGAAGGGTGAGGGCAATTTTGGAAATTGTAATAAATTTAGAATTTATTAAATTGGGCCTGCGTGTCCAGCCTTTTATCTCTTTACTCCTTGTAATTCTCTTCTCACCTATTCCCCTCAATGCAAATGAGGTTTCTTTATTGTATTATTCAATTGGGCAGGAATAGAATAGTTCTAGCTGGGGAGAGGAAAGAGAGTGATTTGTTCTAGGAACAATATGTTATATATCCATCTACATATCGCTATTAATTTACTTTACGCACTTTATGATGTTTTAGAAGCATGCTTAAGGGTGTATGATGAGACCTAATCAAAGATAATTAATTGGTTGCCAATTACGCGAAAAACCCTCAAAAACTTATTAAGCGTTTTTCCTTCCGTTGAATGATTCTTACTCAAGATCCAAAGTTGGCATTGGTTTTGGCCAAAGTCAAGACCTTTGTCATTGCGGATGTGTTTGAATCATGAGAGTTTTGTTCCATATCGGTGTCTTGTCCAAGTTGTGATTTGTTGGCCAAAGTCAAGATCACTTCTTGTCCATCGACATTGATTACGAAGCTTTCCATGTCAATGGGTCCCGCTTAACTGGAATCATTAAGCTTGTTGTGCCAAAGCCAAGGCTTAGTTGATTCAGAGGAAAAGGTTAGGAAAATATATTGGATATATTGGCATATATACATATATATGTTTCGGACTTGGATGTCCACCTACCGGATCTAGGGATTGGATGAGATATAATTGATCTTCGAGATCTACCTAGTTAAGTTTCATACAGCTTGTTGGCCAAAGTCAAGGTTGTGTGTTATTTAACGGGATCCTAGCCCACTAGGAAACTATGTTTCCCGAGTACTCGACAGAGAGTTAGAGGCTCACCGAAAAATAGTGGGAGACTAGTATTGAATTTGCAATTTCATTCAGATACTTAGCTTTACGCGCTTTCAAATTTATTTCGTCATAATTATTTAGTTGGACTAATAAAATGTTATTTTTCTTGTAACAGTTAGACTGTACCCAAATATCGTTGACTAGATAGTTGGACTATCATAGCCAAGATGACTGGAAAGGGAAATGTCCGAGACATTATCATGGGCGAAAATGTCTTCAAGGGCACGAACTTTGCCGATTGGGAAATGAATCTAAGGATAGTCCTTGGAGCCGAGAGGCTACTATATACTATACAGAGACCTCTTGGGCCTAAGCCCAAACCTGATGAGCTACTTGAGCTGGAGCTTTGGAAGACTCACAACGATGATGGTGATACTGCTCAGTCTATTATGCTTGCTTCTATGACTCAGCATTTCCGTCGACAGAACAGGGACTTGGATCCCTATAACATGTTGGCAAGGTTGCAAGATCTTCACCGATCTAACCGTAGGTCACAGAGATATGAGTTAGTAAAGAAGCTCTTTCGTTCGCGTTTGTCAGAAGGCATGTCTATTGAGTCCCATGTGGCACAGATGATTGCTGACATAGATGAGCTAGCTGAGATGGGGATAGTCTTTGAGGCTGAGATTACCATAGATATGGTCCTGCAATCTCTCCCCGACACTTGGAGACAGTTCATCATAAACTATAATTTGATTAACACTAATGATACTCTTGGAGACTTATTGTCGGTTCTAAATGAAGCTGAGAAAGAGCTGCTTAAGGGCAACAAGCGCGAGGCACACTTTCCTTCGACATCTCATACACTGAGGACTGGGCTCAAGGCGACTTGAGGTGCGAAGAAGAAGAAGCATAAAGAAGGGCAAGGCCAAATCGTCAAGGGCTTCTGGGAAGCCTAAGGACAAATCTCAGGATGTTCGCCTCCAGTGCGGCAAACGGGGTCACTGGAAGCGTGACTGCCGCGAGTACAAGGCGCTCCAGAAGGAGATTAAAGAGGGCAAGGCACCAGCTTCAGGTATGTTTGTTATTGAGATAAACATGACTACTTCTAGTTTTAAAAATTGGATTTTTGATTCTGGTTGTGGTACTCATATATGGACTGATGTGCAGGATCTGCAGATTAGCAGGAGACTGGCCTCAGGGGAGATTGATCTACGCGTTGGAAATGGGGCACTAGTCGCCGTTTTGGCCGTTGGCACTTTTGTTTTAGAGCTGCCCTCGGGGCATGTACTTGACTTAATGATTGTTATTATGTACCTAGTTTGACTAGGAGTATTATCTCTGTATCTTGTTTGACCCAATGTGGGTACACTTTTGTATTCCGAAACACTGGGTGTTTTGTTATAAAGAGTGATTTTGAGATATGTTTTGTTGATGCTAATAATGGTCTTTATATTTTGAATATAAATCAATCTCAAACATATAATGTAACAAACAAAAGGCTCAAACTAAGTAATAAAGATGAACTTATATGTGGCACTGTCGTCTAGGACACATAAACAAGACTCGCATATCCACACTTTCGAAGAGTGGGTACTTGGACGGATTTGATCCAAATTCATATGACGTCTGCGAATCTTGCTTATTAGGCAAATTGCTTAAATCACCTTTTAGCGGTAAAGGTGTACGCGCCACCGAACTGTTAGCCCTCGTTCATAGTGACGTTTGTGGGCCCATGTCTAGCCAGGCTAGAGGTGGATACGAATACTTCGTAACCTTTACGGATGATGCATCACGTTATGGTTATGTGTATCTTATGAGACACAAGTCGGAAACTTTTGAGAAATTCAAAGAGTTTCGACACGAAGTTGAAAAACAGACAGGCAAAGTATAAAGACATTACGGTCGGACCGTGGTGGCGAATACTTGAGCAATGAGTTTCTAGATTACTTGAAAGAATATGGCATTCTTTCACAGTGGACTCCTTCTGGAACACCGCAATTAAACGGTGTGTCCGAACGAGAAACCGAACTTTGTTGGACATGGTAAGGTCTAATGAGTCGCACTGAGCTACTATTTCCTTCTGGGGATATGCATTAAACAATGCAATTCTTATTTTGAATAAGGTTCCGTCAAAGTCTGTACAACAGACACCATATGAGATATGGACAGGAAAGAAACCGGGTTTCTCATTCCTGAAGATTTGGGGATGCTGGGCATACGTCAAACGTTTGGAAGGTACCAAACTTGAGCCCAAGTCGGATAAATGCCTATTCGTAGGATATCCTAGGGAAACCAAAGGATATTACTTCTATCACCCATGAGAGAACAAAGTATTTGTTGCTCTACATGCGGTTTTCCTTGAGAAGGAATTCCTAAATGCAGTGGTTAGTGGGAAGAAAGTAGAACTCGATGAAAATCGGAGTGATACTGTTCCTGGCATAGAATCCTCAACGGAACAAGAACAGTCCATCCGAGATGAGACTGTACCACAATCTTCTATCACACAAGGACTGCGTAGGTCGGAGAGAGTCAGGATACAACCTGAGAGGTATGGGTTTCTGATCTCACCTCATGTAGATATTAATCTCATTGAGGATACTGAGCCGGCTACGTATGAGGAAGCGATACAAGATATCGATTCCGCTTTATGGCAAGAAGCCATGAAGTCTGAAATGGATTCCATGTACACCAACCAAGTTTGGACACTGGTTGATGCACCAGAAGGTGTAAAGCCTATTGGTTGCAAATGGGTCTTCAAGAAGAAGACCGACATGGATGGCAATGTACAAACGTACAAAGTTAGGCTTGTAGCGAAGGGGTATCGTCAACGACATGGTGTCGATTACGATGAAACTTTCTCACATGTTGCCATGATTAAATCCATTCGGATAATGCTTGCTATAGCTGCATATTTCGATTACGAGATATGGCAGATGGACGTTAAAACCACTTTCCTTAACGGAAACCTTTTGGAGGATGTTTATATGCAACAGCCTGACGGTTTTATCGTGCCTAAACTTGTAAACAAGGTTTGTAAGTTAAATCGGTCCATTTATGGACTGAAGCAAGCATCGAGGTCATAGAACCAACGTTTTGATGAGATCATAAAAGAATATGATTTCATTCAAAACGAAATGATCCTTGTGTATACAAGAAGGTTAGTGGGAGCGCACTGACTTTTATTGTCCTTTATGTTGACGATGTATTGCTTATAGGCAATGACATTCCCATGTTAATATCGGTGAAAGCTTGGCTTTCATTAAAATTCTCCATGAAAGAACTGGGAGAAGCAGCCTTTATTCTAGGAATAATGATCTACCGAGATAGATCTAGAAAGCTGCTTGGACTCTCCCAGAGCACGTACATTGACAAAGTGTTGAAGAGATTCAACATGGACCAGTCCAAGAGGGGACTGTTGCCTGTGTCACATGGTGTCTATCTATCTAAGGACATGTGTCCTAAAACTCAAGATGAGAGAGACAACATGAGTCGGATACCGTTCGCCTCGGCAGTCGGATCGATCATGTATGCCATGATATGTACGCGACCTGATGTCTCGTATGCTTTGAGCATGTGTAGTCGTTATCAGGCCGATCCAGGTGATGGTCACTTGATGGCAGTTAAGAACATCCTTAAGTATCTTAGACGAACTAAGGATGCTTTCTTAATCTATGGAGATGGAGAACTTGAGGTAAATGGGTATACCGATGCAAGTTTCCAAACCGATAAAGACGACTACAAGTCGCAATCTGTGTACATATTTTGTTTGAATAATGGAGCAGTGAGCTGGAAATCTTCCAAGCAAGATACTGTTGCCGATTCAACAACAGAAGCGGAGTACATTGCTGCAACCGAAGCAGCAAAGGAAGCAGTTTGGATCCGAAAATTCCTAATTGGATTAGGAGTAGTTTCGTTAACAGCTGACCCCGTTCCATTGTATTGTGACAATAACGGGGCTATAGCGCAGGCTAAGGAACCGCGGTCTCATCAACGATCCAAGCATGTTCTTCAACGTTTCCATCTGATACGTGAGATCATACATCGTGGCGATGTGAAGATCGAGAAGGTCGCATCAGATGACAACATAGCAGATCCGCTGAAGAAAGCTATTCCCCAGCCAAAGTTTGAGCGACATATACATAGTTCAGGTATTAGATTGATTGAGTGACTGGCTATAGGCCAAGTGGGAGATTGTTGGACAATTATGACCCATAGCGTCACTATTTGTAAAAGGCATTGTGTTTTTGTACGAAATTAACTATGTAGTAATGAAATTGCCTTTTACCATTTTGTAATTTAATTACTTTGATATATATAAATGGTAAAAGTCATATGATTAGTTCCGGATTGAGATGATATGAGACAGTATCAATCCATAAAGGTTTAATCATTAAATATCCCTAGTCGTAGTATTATCGAGACTGGACATCGATAATACGGAATAGACTAGTATTGCACTTGTGCGGGTTGTGAGGGCATAACGGCACAGTTCTCATATGTTTAAGTATTGGATACTTATGCAAGTGCGATAGGAGGTTTTGTTTTACCGATGGTATAGAAACCAGCTTCGCTCTGGATAGACCCTGCGGAATCCCATTGGTAGTATGTATATGTGTCTATGGGAGTCCGCTTCAGGGTAGGTGTATTTGGTCTTAACCTGAGACTTGCATCGCTAGTACTTGCGACAATCGATAAACTTTCGTTTTGGTCGTCCTGGGCTTTAATAGGTTCTGTGTGCGCCTCTTCTAGGTTTATTGAGAATCGTAGTGTATTGGATGTGATGTCAAGATGGAAGTATCACTTCAGACATATGGAGATGATGATCACGCAGTGATTCGGAACTAGTTCTCTATAGTGTTGCAACCATCGTGATAATATGACAAGGTCATGATTATCCGATTCAAAGAGACTAGTTGCTTGATATCCGATATGTGCTTCGTACGGGGCAGACACTTTCCAGCCCCAGGCCTAGTACGTGACATCAGATACTGGATCGCAATACGCAATACTACGTATACTACGCCTGACATAGATTATATATTCCAGTAAGAATATTTCTGGAGAATTGGGTAGGCACGGTGCTTTGCTAGAAGCAAACCATGTCTTGTAAATCGATTAGCACGTGGTACGAGGTACTTACTTTATCGGATAGTCCAATAACCGGATTTACTGCCAACATATCCAGAGATCTCTTGGGTCACTTCCCAAAGATTCACCGATGACAGTTGACTTAAAATATAATTAATCTAGGATTAATTTAGAGAGAGAAAATTAATCTGGGATTAATTGGGGCTTTATTTAATCTGGGATTAAATGTGTTCAGTAGAGAGAGAACGCGATTGATTTGGAATTAATCGGTAAAATAAATTTAATAATTAAATTTGATTTTTCTATTTAATTTATTTAAATGGGCTAAAATTAATATATCGGATATATTAATACGAATTGGATTTCGTTACAAAATTAAAGTCGGACTTTAATACGAACGAACGAGTTAATTTAGAATTAATTCGTAAACGACGATCGTAATATATTTGCGAGGCATCGATATTTAATTAAATTAGATTTAATTATTTAACGACGGAAATTCGTTTAATCGGATTAAATGGAACCGAGCCGCGGCAAATGTTCGTAAAGATATTTGAATTTTGAAGTGGGGCCCACTTCACATGTGTGGTAGGTGGTGGTAGTTGGCATTTATGCCAAGCCACCAACCACTCAACCACCTAGTTTTGCTTTTTGATATACCATTTACCAAACCTACCAAGTTTAGGGTAAAAATGGTGAAATTGTTTTACCTAAAGGTGAATAACAAAAAGGCAAATCTCTACACTTGTTACACAACACATTATTCACAAGTTGAAAAATGAAAACCCTAGCAAATACTCTCCCTTGGGCGTGAGCATTGGGCTTCTCTTCACTTGGATTTTGTTCATCAAATCAACAAGCTAGCACTTAAGCAAGTCAACAAAGGTGATAGGGAAACATCTCAAAAGCTTGGAATCATCAAAAGGTTGGATCTTGGAGATCATCCTCTCAAAAATTTTAAAGCTCTATCCACTCATTGTAGGTTTATTCCGCACCTTATAATGATCATATGAAATGCTTTTCATGCTTATTAGATCCTATGAATGAATTTATGGATCCAAACTGCCTCTTTTGCTGCCTCAGCTGAAGCGATATATTTTGCTTCTGTTGTTAAATCGGCAATAGTCTTTTGCTTGGAAGATTTTCAGCTCACCGCTCCGTTATTCAAACAAAATATGTACCTGGATTGCGACTTACAGTCGTCTTTATCGGTTTGGAAACTTGCATCGGTAAACCCAGTTACCTCAAGTTCCCCATCTCTATATACTAAGAAAGCATCCTTAGTTCGTCTAAGATACTTAAGGATGTTCTTAACCGCAACTCAGTGACCATCATCTGGATCGGTCTGATAGCGACTACACATGCTCAAAGCATACGAGACATCAGGTCGCGTACATATCATGGCATACATGATCGATCCGATTGCATAAATGAACGGGCTCTGACTCATGTTATCTCTCTCATCTTGAGTTTTAGGACACATGTCCTTAGATAGAGAGACGTCATGTGACACTGGAAGCAGTCCCCTCTTAGACTGATCCATGTTGAATTTCTTCAACACTTTATCAATATAAGATCTCTGGGAGAGTCCAAGCAGCTTTCTGGATCTATCCCGGTAGATCCTTATTCCTAGAATAAAGGATGCTTCTCCCAGATCTTTCATGGAGAATTTTAATGAAAGCCAAGCTTTCACCGATTGTAGCATGGGAATGTCATTGCCTATAAGCAATACATCATCAACATAAAGGACAATGAATGTCAGTGTGCTCCCACTAACCTTCTTATATACACAAGGATCATCCTCATTTTGAACGTAATCATATTCTTTTATGATCTCATCAAAACGTTGGTTCCAAGAACGCGATGCTTGCTTCAATCCATAAATGGATCGATTTAACTTGCAAAGCTTGTTTTCATGTTCTGGTACGACAAAACCGTCAGGTTGTTGCATATAAAAATCCTCCAAAAGGTTTCTATTAAGGAAAGCGGTTTTGACGTCTATCTGCCATATTTCATAATCGAAATATGCAGCAATAGCAAGCATTATCCGAATGGATTTAATCATGGCAACAGGTGAAAAAGTTTCATCGTAATCGACACCATGTCATTGACGATACCCTTTCGCTACAAGCCTAGCTTTGTACGTTTGTATATTGCCATCCATGTCGGTCTTCTTCTTGAAGACCCATTTACAACCAATAGGCTTTACGCATTCTGGTGCATCAACCAGTGTCCAAACTTGGTTGGTGTACAAGGAATCCATTTCGGACTTCATGGCTTCTTGCCATAAACCGGAGTCGATACCTTGTATCGCTGCCTCATACGTACCCGGCTCATTATCCTCAATAAGATTAATATCTACGTGAGGTGAGCTCAAAAACCCATACCCCTCAGGTTATTTTCTGACTCTCTCCAGCCTACGCGGTTCTTGTGTATTAGAAGGTTGTGGTACAGTCTCATCCCTGATGAACTGTTCATGTTCCGTTAAGGAATCGGTTCCAGGAATAGTATCACTCTGATTTTCATCGAGTTCTACTTTCCTCCCACTTACCACTGCATTTAGGAATTCCTTTTCAAGAAAAACCGCATGTAGAGCAACAAATACCTTGTTCTCTTGTGGGTGGTAGAAGTAATATCCTTTGGTTTCCCTAGGATAACCTATAAATAGGCACTTATCTGATTTGGGTTCTAGTTTGGCACCATCCAAACATTTAACGTATGCCTAGCATCCCCAAATCTTCAAGAATGAGAAACCCGGTTTCTTTCCTGTCCATATTTCATATGGAGTCTGTTGAACAGACTTTGACGGAACCTTATTCAAAATAAGTATTGCACTGTTCAATGCATATCCTCTTAAGGAAATTGGTAGCTCAATGCGACTCATCATAGACCTTACCATGTCCAACAAAGTTTGGTTTCTCCGTTCAGACACACCGTTTAATTGAGGTGTTCCGGGAGGAGTCCACTGTGAAAGGATACCATACTCTTTCAAGTAATCGAGAAACTCATTGCTCAAGTATTCTCCCCCACGGTCGGACCGTAATGTTTTAATACTTTTACCGGTCTATTTTTCTACTTCGTGTCGAAACTCTTTGAATTTCTCAAAGGTTTCCGACTTGTGTCTCATAAGATACATATAACCATAACGCGATGTATCATCCGTAAAGGTTACGAAGTATTTATATCCACCTCTAGCCTGGCTAGACATGGGCCCACATACGTCACTATGAACGAGGGCTAACAGTTCGGTGGCACGTGTACCTTTACCGTTGAAAGGTGTTTTAGGCATTTTGCCTAATAAACAAGATTTGCAGACGTCATATGAATTTGGATCAAATCCGTCCAAGTTCCCACTCTTCGAAATTGTGGTTATGCGAGTCTTGTTAATGTGTCCCAGACGACAATGCCACATATAAGTTTCATCTTTGTTACTTAATTTAAGCCTTTTGTTTGTCATGTTATATGTTTGAGATTGATTTATATTCAAAATATAAAGACCATTATTTACATCAGCACTGCATTTCTCATAATCATTTTTATAAACAAAACACCTTGTGTTTCTGAATACAAAAGTATACCCACATTGGGTTAAACATGATACATATATTATATTTCTAGTCAAACTAGGTACATAATATCAGTTTGATTAATTAAGTACATCCCCAGAGGGCAGTTCAAAATATAGGTCCCAAGAGCCAAAATGGCGACTCTAGTCCCATTTCCAACTCGGAGGTCGATCTCTTCTGAAGCCAGTCTCCTGCTAATCTGCAGATCCTGCACATCAGTACATATATGAGTACCACAACCAGAATCAAGAATCCAATTTTTAAAACTAGAAGTAGACATGTTTATCTCTATAACAAACATATCTGAAGCCGGAGCCTTGCCCGCCTTCACTTCCTTCATGTGCTCCTTGTACTCATGGCAGTCACGCTTCTAGTGACCCCGTTTGCCACACTGCAGGTAGACATCTTGGAATTTGGCTTTTGCCTTCCCATAAGACTTTGATGATTTGGCATTGCCCTTTCTCTTCTTTTTCTTCTTCACGCCTCCAGTAGCCTTTGGCCAAGTCTTGGCAGACTGAGATGTCAAAGCGAAGTGCGCCTCACACTTTTTGCCATTCAAAAGCTCTTTTTCTGCTTCTCGCAGCATTGCCACCAACTCTCCAAGAGTATGATCTTGGTTCATCATATTGTAGTTCATGATGAACCCGCTCCAGCTGTCAGGAAGAGACTGTAAGATCAAATCTATGGAAGTCTCAGCCTCAAAGGTTATGTCTAGCTGACCCAGCTGTTCGATGTCAGCAATCATCTGCGACACATGGTGCTCGACAGATGTACCCTCTGACATTCGAGAGTGAAAGAGCTTCTTCTTCAATTCATACCTTTGCGATCTAAGGTTAGATCGGTGAAGATCCTTCAATTTTGCCATCATAGTATAGGGATCCAATCCATTGTTCTGGCGACGAAATTGAGGGGTCATTGCAGCGAGCATGACGGATTGTGCAGTTGAGTTGTCATCCATGTGAGTCTTCCAAACCTCAAGCTCAGACGGCTGCTCAATTCCAGGCTTAGACCCGACAGGTCTCTCTATCATATAGAGCATCTTCTCGGCCCCCAGGACAATCCTGAGGTTCATATCCCAGTCAGGAAATTTTGCACCATTAAAGACATTTTCGCCCATGATAATGTCTCTAACGTTGATCTTTCTGACAATCTTAATTGTAATAGTCTAACTAATCATTTAAAGATTTTGGGTACAGTCCAACTATTACAATAAAAATAATAAAATATTACTCCAACTAATAAATATATAAAATGATGAAAATAATTTGAAAGCGCATATTTGGCAAGTATTTAAACGAAATTGAAAATTCAATACTGGCCTCCTACTATTTTTCGGCGAGCCTCTAACCCTTTGTTGAGTACTCGGAAACCTAGTTTCCTAGTGGGCTATGATCCCGTTAAATAACACACAACCTTGACTTTGGCCAACAAGTTGTATGATATTTAACTAGGTAGATCTCTAAGTTCAATTGGATCTCATCCAATTCCTAGATCCGGTAGGTGGACCTCCATGTCCGAAACATATATACAATATATATGCCAATATATCCAATATATTTCCTCACCTTTTCCTCTGAATCAACTAAGCCTTGGCTTTGGCTCAACAAGCTTAATGATTCCAGTTAAGCGGGACCCATTGACTGTGGGAAAGCTTCGTAATCCACGTCGATGAACAAGAAGTGACCTTGACTTTGGCCAACAAGTCATAACTTGCCCAAGACATGGGATATGGAACAAAGCTTTCGTGGTTCAAACACATCTGCGATGGACATTGATCTTGACTTTGGCCTGTAGGAAACGCTTTCTTCGCGCAGCGGAAGCGGCTTAGGCACACGGATCGTACTTGAAAATAATTTCTACTTTACCCTTCCTTTAGCCGAATGGATCCAGAAACTATACTGAAATTTTTCCTCTGTTTCGGACAAGATTTCAGCCCCGGAATGCCCCCCGAAACAGTTCCCGAACAACCCCCGAACTGCAGTGAAATAATGGACTGTTTTGGACCCGTTACACAACCGAACTGCACCCAAAACAGCCCCTGATTTTCGTGACCTGCTGTGATGTTTTATGTCTGATTTTTCACTCAAAAAACAGTCCCAACTCAGCCCCAAAAATTCCCCTAGTGTTTCCCAAAAGTTTGGATTAAAACAAATTCAAACGAACCCCCGAAACCCCTTTATTGCAAGATGCGGCAGTGAGGAAAATTACCCTCACTACCGTGAATGAAAGATGAGTGGAGGAGGAGATTTTTGTTCGTTCGACCAAAAGATCTTCCGTACTATGACTCGTAACCAACGGAAACAAGTGTGGGCTTGACTCACACAAATTAAATCTCTAAACACTTTAGAGAATCTTGTCACAATAATATTTTCTTAATTTTTGTTCTTGTTCTTAATTTTTCTTTTCTCAACAATTGAGAGTCAATAAGGAAGAAGATGGAGGCTTGGTTTTTCAAGAATGAGAGAGAGCAAAAAGAAAATCAAATTTTCTTTATATACTTAGGTCAAATTGTTTCCAAAATAAAACAACCACTCCCCTCCCCACCAATGCAAGAATCGGCCAAGGTAAGAGTTTCCTCTTTAATTTTTGTAACATCAATCAAGAATTGAATGAAAAAATAAATTACAAAAATTAAATATGCAATTGCCTTTACAAATACATACTTCCAAAGCCATCAAGAAAACTTTCCTTTTTTTTCATGCAAAATTCGGCAATAGCATAATAATAATATTAATTTTGAAACACTAATATTAACTTTCCATAAAGCCAATATATGTTACAAAATTAAAGGTATGATTAATATTTTGAAAGTCATTACTTCCAAAATTAAATCAAGGGTTCCAAAACCCATAATTTAGAAATTACAATCTTAGTCTTATTAAATTATATCATATATATAATTTAATATTTTGTATTTAATAATTATCATATAATTATTAATACCATATATTAACTTTTAATATATAGTTTCAAGTGTGACATAATTAATATATTAATCAATTAATAATATTTATTCTTTTGTGAGTATATAATTGGACTATCCAATTATATTAAGTCCGCTATAGTAAATCGAGCTAGCACGGGGACCAAATGGACCTACGGTTCCAAGCTCCAATAATCTCGAAATATTAATTAAACTGTTAATTAAATATTCCAAATTATTAACTCCGGGTATTCCACTAAAAACTCAAAGTTGCACTCTCGTTTCCGCAGATGATATATTAAGCAGAACCAAGTCGGTGTCCCTCGATATAGTCATTACATATGAATTGAACCTTCACGAGTATCTCATAATTAGAGCCGGGTCATAATGTCCGTTATACCCCTCTAATTATTTTTTACCTTAAGTACCATTGACTCTCTAATGAACGATTTTTTCATAACTATTATGAATTTTAATCTTTCTATTCGTAATAGAGAGACTTGAGCGCTCAATCGTTCAAGTACCGAATCAACCCTTAAGAAAAATACTCATCTACTTCTCGCAAGAAGGAGTGAACTTCATGTCTATGTAAAACGTTCCCAGCTATAAAACAAACTGTGTCCCCAAAGTACATAGCTATTGGTCGGGACTGCTACACCAACCTCACCTTTGTAAATCAAAGAACATAGCCTGCCATGCAGGAGTTCGTAGTACACTCAAGATTAAGATCAATCTGTATATGACCATACAATGTGCCATATGATATTATAAGAATGTCATTTCCATCTGGGTCCAGTCCTATATGATCGCATCATACAATGTGCCTCCATTCTCATGTCTCTCCATGGACGATCCGGATCAGGATCGCCATACAAATATAGAATGGACCGCAACTATAGATAAACCACAAACAAAGTACCCGCTTTGTTTGCTCTCTATGGACTATTTAAGATTACTAACTTCACACTTAAATCCTCTTGTGTATGACACTCATACACTAAGTCTGAAGGCACATAAGTAATCTAGGGTATTTAAGATGATGTATAATATGCGAAAATTAAACAAACAATTTGATAAATGAATAATGCATCATTTTATTTCAAAACATATAAAACCATTTACATCACATGTAGCTCTAGGGCATACATTCCAACAATCTCCCACTTGCACTATAGTAAATGGGACATGTCACGCAAGGTCTTTGTAAACGGATCAACCAGGTTCTCTGCGGATGCAATCTTTATGACAGTAACGTCTCATCTCTGCACTATCTCCCTGATGAGATGATATTTCCTCTCTATATGTTTTCCCCTCTTGTGGCTTCTTGGTTCCTTGGAGTTTTCCAACGCACCACTATTATCGCAATAGAGTGTGAGTGGTCTATCCATATCTGGAACAACTTCCAGATCTCCCAAGAATTTATGGAGCCAGACTGCTTCTTTAGCTCTTTCACAAGCTGTTCCTTTGACAAATGAATTCCATGCCGATAAGGCAGATTGCCTTTCTTAGAATTCTGCATCCCAAATCGCACAAGGATCTTGTCAATATAGGGTGCCTGAGACATAGCTAACAGTCATTTCTTGCGATCCCGAAGTATCTGAATCCCAAGAATATAACTGGCCTCTCCCAAATCTTTAATTTGGAATTGATTAGCTAGCCAGGTTTTCACGTCTGATAGTATCCTTACATCATTCCCAGTGAGTAAAATATCATCGACGTATAAAACAAGAAAAACCACCTTCATGTCAATGACGCGCTTGTATACACAAGGCTCATCAACATTCTGCTAAAAGTCATAAGACTTTATTGTGGTATCAAATCTTATATTCCAAGATCGAGATGCCTGCTTGAGTCTATAAATGGACCTCTGCAGCTTGCAAAATTTTTGCTCTTGACCTTGGGCAATGAACCCTTCTGGTTGTATCATATAGATACTCTCATCAAGATTGACATTCAAGAATGCAGTCTTGACATCCATTTGCTAAATTTCATAGTCATAATATGCGGTAATGGATAGAAGAGTGCGGATGGATTTAAGCATGGCTACTGGCGAGAAAGTTTCCTCATAGTCAACTCCATCTTTCTGGGTATAACCCTTGGCCACTAGTCTAACCTTGAAGGTATGTACCTTCCCATCTGATCCCCTCTTCTTCTTGTAGATCCACTTGCAACCTATGGGTTTCACCCCATCAGGTTGGTCTACAAGTTCCCAGACTGAGTTGGAGTACATGGACTCTATCTCTAGGTTCATGGCTTTGAGCCATTCCTCTTTGTCATAATTATCCATTTCACTACGATAGGTCAATGGATCATCTATGCCATCGCTGGATGCGACAAATTGTGCCTCTCCAACCCCAAGGTAGCGATCAGGTTGTCGTACAACCCTCCCACTGTGTCTAGGCGGTAGATCATTCTGAAAAGCTTGCATCTGACTATCAGATGTCGAAGGTGCTATGTATTTGTCAACTTTCGTTGACGATGGCGTGCTGTCGAACAAGCAAGTAACTCCTCGAGTAACACCTTACTTTGAGGCTTGAACTTCCTCATATAGTCCTCCTCTAGAAACGTAGCATTTGTCGATACAAATACTTTGTTATCATCAGGACTGTAGAAGAATCCACCCCTAGTCTCCTTATGATAGCCTACAAATAGTCACACCTGAGAACTTGGCTCCAATTTTGTGGTCTTATTCTTCAGCACATGTGCTGGACACCCCATATGCGGAAATGTCGTAAACTAGTTTTACGACCATTCCACAACTCTAAGGGAGTCTTAGGAACAGACTTAGTTGGAACTACATTAAGGATATGCACTGCAGTTTGCAGTGTATATCCCCTGAACGAATTAGGTAGTGAGCTATAACTAAACATAGATCTTATCATGTCTAGTAGGGTCCGATTTCTCCTCTCTGCAACACCATTTTGCTGTGGTGTTCCAGGCGCTGTGAGCTGGGATACAATCCCATGCTCAACTAAGAATTCCTTGAAATCTATATCAAGGTATTATCTTCCACGATCCGATCGTAGAGTTTTGATTGTCTTACCTAATTGGTTCTCAACCTCAGCACGATATTTTTTGAACTTTTCAAAGGTATCTGATTTGTGATGCATTAGGTAAACATACACATATCTAGAATAATCATCAATAAATATGACGAAGTATTCATAACCTCATCGGGCTTTTACATCCATCGGTCCGCGAACGTCCAAATGTATTAGCTCAAGTGGTTGACTGGCTCTTATACATTTTCTAGTAAAATATCTCTTGGTCATTTTTCCTTTTAAACAGGATTCGCATACTGGTAAAGTCCCGAGCTTTAACTGGTTTAAGGCTCCGTTCTTTATCAATCTGTCTATTCGGTCAAGGTTGATATGACCAAGTCTAAGACGCCATAGATATGTGTCATCGTGAGAAATCTTTTGCTATTTAGTTTTAGGTTTCTCAACCTAAAATATTTCAGTGTTGAGCAGTGGCTTATTTGTTAACAGTCTTAACACATACAAGTTATCTCCTAGTTTCCTTAGCATATATGCAATCCATTTATGAAATAATAACTATTATTATTAGATAAAATGATAACCATCACGCAATAGTTTTGCAACAGAAATCAAATTTCCATGAAAAAACGAAAACAAACACCATTTTGTTTAAATTCAAATAACTTTTATTTGAAAAATTGAAAACTGATAACTCCTACTACTTTACTGAAACAGCATCCCCTGTCCTGACTCTTATAGTAAAGTTACCTTCAGCAAGGTCTTTACGTACATCAAGTGGCAATACCTTCAGCCTTCCCAATGTTATTCTTCTTTTGAAGACTTGACAACATTTGTTTTAGCACTGGGCTTACGAGGATCCAGTAGCATGGACTCATAATGGGTGAGCTCATTAAGCAGTTGGGTCAAATTAAAAGTCAACTTGTTCATAACATAGTTGCTCTTAAACTGCATGAAACTCTTCGGAAGAGTTTCCATAATCATGGTCACCTGGCTACGCTCGTCAATACGAGCTCCATGGGTTTCAGCAGTGTTGAGATAGGTCATCATCTTCAAGACATGCTCTCGGAATGATGTCTCATCCTTCATCCTAGCAGTCATCGCTGAGACCATGGCCCCAAGGCGTTGACGCTCCGAAGGCTGCACAAACATGCCCTGCAATGACTCTATCATCTAAGATGTTAGAGCCATCGGTTCATGCTTTGCAGTAAGAACCTCAGACATCCCTGCTAGCAAGTAGCAGCGGGCTTTCTCATTTGCTGCGACCCATTTCTGGTAGGTATCGCGCACAGCTTGGCCAGCATTTCTGGCCGGCTCGGGAGGACTCTCCTCCGTCAGGACAAACTCTAGGTCTTCACGGACTAGGATAGCGTTCATGTTACTTTTCCACTTAACATAGTTTTTCTCCCGTTAATTTATCTTTTGAGAGTATGGAAATAATTGGAGAAACCATGGCTAGTAAATAAAATAAACATGCATTTAACATTCATTCATCGCATATTAAATTCATCAAATAATTTTGGCATAAAATTAAACATGATGCATGAACCATGAATAATGAATTAGAAACCTAAGAGAATTACTATGCCACGGAAATCTGTCATCCCACAAGTAAGTGCCACCGTAGGGTAGGTCAAGTACTTGCATGATAGATCGAGACAATCTCAGTCAATTTAATATATACGGGAACAACTCTTATTCCTATATTAACCAACTACCATTTCATTCGATCAAGGAATTTTATTAACAGTTAATTATTCCTTTATGAGTGTAACCCGTTGTTTCGGGATTCTTGGACTTAACGAGTGAAGTGCCGCCGTAGGGTAGGTCAGTTTACAAGATACATCTAGAATCCCTATCCTCTCGGAACCCAAACCTGATATTGACTCAAATGGACACCATCCGTAGGGGACGAAAATAAAGCCGTCTCGAGGCGCCTTTTGAATCTCACGTTTTTGGACTAACAACGGAGATCGCGGGATATACTGTTGTATATCCCTCTCCCACTCACTATTTTAAAAATTAAGGTTTCTATCTAAAATATCTAATATTTTATTTTAACTAGTGTGGATAAATTTATGGCGGCTAAATCATAATTTTTATTTACACTAGTTTGTCATAAGTGAGCTAATCAATTTTAACTATTAAAATTATATCACTAATATTTCATTAGTCTCTACTAATAGTTTTACCCAATTAAACTAATTTAATTAGAGTGGTATTAGTGAGCTATTATATTTTAACTCTTAAAAAACTAGAACACTAATAAGTTTAAAATTTATGGAATTCTAAAAGGTCAAAATTTTAATTAAACATTCTATAAATCTTAGTGCGTTATAAAATCCAATGGTACGTGGAATTGTATCCCGAGTGCAGACCATATTACCGTCCATTCGGATTCGGCTATGGAATTTATATCCGGGTTTCCATCCTATATACCAATGGAATTTATTATGCACCAATTAAGCCCAATATATTAGAATTCAAATTTTAAACCATAAATCCAATTAATCTAATTAATTGATTTCTATGCATATCATATTTTAATTAAACATTTTAAATAACATAAAATCATATTTTTATGTGTACAATGATAATGCATCTATGACATGTTATGGCATGTAAAATGCAAGAATGGGCATCCTAAGCTATATGACATGTTATTCAAACAATTCGAAATAAACATACATATAACATAAAAAATATTTTGCATTGATCGGGCTCTTATTTTTCCTATACTAATCTAATTAGTACATAAGATTCACCAAGGCATTCCTTGGTCTTCAAATCCCGCTTCAAAGTGGTGTTGGCTCCTTTTGCGACTTCGGAGCTCCAAATTACAAAAATTGAAATTTTACATTGAAAAATAAAATTACAACAAATGTAAACAATGGCCTTTTGGCCTTATATCCAAAAAAAAACCAACTACAAAAAATAAGAGCCGGAAAAATTTACGACCAATGCAAAATCCATTCATCACATGAAATAACAAAAACATTCATCATATGAATATCACAATGTGCCCACTCATCTAAACATGCATATAATATTTATAACTCATATAAATATATTAAAAATAGAAATTTTAAATGAAAAAGAAAAGGATTAAGAACACTTTTCAACCTCGCTCTTGATGCCAATTGTAGGAAACGTTTTCCTCGCGCAGCGGAAGCGGCTTAGGCACACGGATCGGAATTGAAAATTTTTTATGCTTTACCCTTCCTTTAGCCGAACGGATCCAGCAACTATACTGAAATTTTTCTTCTGTTTCGAACAGATTTCAGCCCAGGAATGCCCCCGAAAAAGTTCCCGAACTGCAGTGAAATAATGGACTGTTTTGGACCCGTTACACAACCGAACTGCACCCAAAACAGCCCCTAATTTTCGTGACCTGCTGTGATGTTTTATGTCTGATTTTTCACTCAAAAAACAGTCCCAACTCAGCCCCAAAAATTCCCCAAGTGTTTCCCAAAAGTTTGGATTAAAACAAATTCAAATGAACCCCCGAAACCCCTTTATTGCAAGATGCGGCAGTGAGGAAAATTACCCTCACTGCCGTGAATGAAAGATGAGTGGAGGAGGAGAATTTTTGTTCGTTCGACACCAAAAGATCTTCCGTGCTATGACTCGTAACCAACGGAAACAAGTGTGGGCTTGACTCACACAAATTAAATCTCTAAACACTTTAGAGAATCTTGTCACAATAATATTTTCTTAAGTTTTGTTCTTATTCTTATTTTTTCTTTTCTCAACAATTGAGAGTCAATGAAGATGAAGATGGAGGCTTGGTTTTTCAAGAATGAGAGAGAGCAAAAAGAAAATCAAATTTTCTTTATATACTTAGGTCAAATTGTTTCCAAAGTAAAACAACCACTCCCCTCCCCATCAATGCAAGAATCGGCCAAGGTAAGAATTTCCTCTTTAATTTTTGTAACATCAATCAAGAATTGAATGACAAAATAAATTACAAAAATTAAATATGCAATTGCCTTTACAAATACATAACTTCCAAAGCCATCAAAGAAAACTTTCCTTTTTTTTTCATGCAAAATTCTGCAATAGCATAATAATAATATTAATTTTGAAACACTAATATTAACTTTCCATAAAGCCAATATATGTTACAAAATTAAATGTATGATTAATATTTTGAAAGTCATTACTTCCAAAATTAAATCAAGGGTTTCCAAAACCTATAATTTAGAAATTACAATCTTAGCCTTATTAAATTATATCATATATATAATTTAATATTTTGTATTTAATAATTATCATATAATTATTAATACCATATATTAACTTTTAATATATAGTTTCAAGTGTGACATAATTAATATTATTAATCATATTAATAATATTTATTCTTTTGTGAGTATATAATTGGACTATCCAATTATATTAAGTCCGCTATAGTAAATCGAGCTAGCACGTGGACCAAATGGACCTACGGTTCCAAGCTCCAATAATCTCGAAATATTAATTAAATATTTCGAATTATTAACTCCGGGTTATTCCACTAAAAACTCGAAGTTGCACTGTCGTTGTCGCAGATGATATATTAAGCAGAACCAAGTCGGTGTCCATCGATATAATCATTACATATGAATTGACCCTTCACAAGTATCTCGTAATTAGAGCAGGGTCATAATGTCTATTATACCCCTCTAATTATTTTTTACCTTAAGTACCATTGATTCTCTAATGAACGATTTATTAATAACTATTATGAATTTTAATCTTTCTATTATTAATAGAGAGACTTGAGCGCTCAAATCGTTTAAGTACCGAATCAACCCTTAAGAAAAATACTCATCTACTTCTCGCAAGAATGAGTGAACTCCGAGTCTATGTAAAACGTTCCCAGCTACAAAACAAACTGTGTCCCCAAAGTACGTAGCTATTGGTCGGGACTGCTACACCAACCTCACCTTTGTAAATCAAAGGACATAGTCTGCCATGCAGGAGTTCGTAGTACACTCATGATTAAGATCAATCTATATATGACCATCTAGTAGATCGAAATGAATTTCTTAGTTTAACGGATATTATAAGAATGTCATTTCCATCTGGGTCCAGTCCTATATGATCGCATCATACAAGGTGTCTCCATTCTCATGTCTCTCCATGGACGATCCGGATCAGGATTGCCATACAAATATAGAATGGACCGCAGCTATAGATAAACCACAAACAAAGTACCCTATTTGTTTGCTTTCTATGGACTATTTAATATTACTAACTTCAGACTTAAATCCTCTTGTGTATGACACTCATACACTAAGTCTGAAAGCACATAAGTAATCTAGGGTATTTAAGATGATATATAATATGTGAAAATTAAACAAACAATTTGATAAATGAATAATGCATCGTTTTATTTCAAAACATATAAAACCGTTTACATCACTTGTAGCTCTAGGGCATACATTCCAACATGGCCAACAAACCAAAGTCAATCTTGGATCTTGAGAGAGAACCACTCAATGGAAGGAATTCGCTTAATATTTGTTTGAGGGTTTTTCGCGTAAATTGGCAACCAATTTATTATCTTTGATTAGGTCTCATCATACACCCTTAAGAATGCATTCTAAAAGCATAATAAGGTGCGAAAAAAATAATAATGATATGCGGATGGATATTCAACAAATTATTCCTAGAACAAATCTCTTCATTTCCTCTCCCCGGCTAGCATTATTCTAACTTCTACCAAATTACATAATACAATAAAGAAACCTCATTTACATTTAGGGGAATTGGTGAGAAGAGAAGTACAAAGAGTCAAGAGATATAAGGCTGGACACGTAGGTCCAATTTAATAAATTCTAAATTTATTACAACAATTTCCATAATTGCCCTCACCCTTCTAATATCCATCTGATATACATTATTCATACAATACATCCATGTATTTACACAAAGCATGTTATTCAATCAATCTAATCCAATTAATTAATCTTTGAATTAATGATCATCCATTGTTCAAACAACGATTTGATTTGCGCGAGTCCAACTCATTTAAGAATAAATACTCAAAGTGTGTATTCTTGAATTATATCGAACTACAATTTTAAATCTAATTTAATTTGTATTCAATACTAATTATAATTTAATTCCAAATTAAATAATTACGTTTATATTTGTGCCTTTTAGACTTAGATTCTAAATCCAATCTAAATGGGTCTCAAAGGCCCAATTAACATCCAATGTCAATTTAATTAAAGTCCAATGGGCTTTTAATTAATTCTTAAGGCATGGACTTTGGCAACCAAAGCCCAATAAGGAATCACAATTTGCCATAAAATTAATTTTGGCCCATTAGGCCCAATTAAATATTTAAAGGCCCAATTATTCTTTTTGGACTTTATGGTATGGTTTTAGGCCCAATTTGGATCCAATCCAATTGTCCTAAACCAACTTGGCCCAACCAAGCCAATTAAGCCCAAATGTAATAATATTAGCCCAATTCAAATTTAAAGACAAATTTATTTAATTACAATATTCCAAATATCACAATAATTTTAATTAAAGTGTATTAGCCACAATTAATTAGTTAAATTAATATTTCCAAAACACCAATTTATCTAATTAATCATGCTTTAATTTATCAACTCATGTCCAACAAAAATTGAAGCAAAATCAATCTATTTCATGCTTCTTCACTCACGGAAATATGCATAATTTTATATCCAATTTTGATTTCAATCCAATTAAATCACAAATCAATATACTCATTATGCTTTAAACACATCCAATGGTCTAAAATCAAAAATTACCATGATACACATAGGGTTCATGTATTCGGCCAACCATAGGAATTTAGGAAAAATTAATCTAATCAATTTATCTCAAATTTTAAGATGCAGAAATCCAATTCATCATCAACCAAGCTCAACCAAACCATCAATTTGAAGAAATCATGCTTAAATCACAAAAACCCCAAATTAAAGTATATAAACCCTAAATTCATTTCATGCTTAGAATAGGCTCTGATACCATTGTTGGGTTCCTAGAACATGCCAAGGATCTTCTAAGTAGAAATGTGTGTGAATAATTCAAGAAGTTGCGGAAAAACTTACATTGATCGGTTTGTGGATGTATGAAAGTTAAAAACTTTTGAATCCTTTGAGCTCCAAGCTTCAATGTTTGTGTTCCAAACTCTTGGGATTAGTTTCCCTAACACCTTTGTTGACTCCTTTAATGTGCTAGCAATGAAGATTTTTGAAGCAAAATCAAGAACAATGATCCCTAGGATCACGGCAATAGAGAGAATGAGAGGGAGAGAGTTTCGGCTTTTGCAATATGGAGATGAGAGAGTTGTTTGTGTTGTGTAATTGGTTTTCCAAAAACAATTACCTATTACCAAAAATTCAAAGTTGGTATTAGTCTTTCACAAATCAAGCTTCTATGATTTACAAGTTACCAACTAACCACCAACTTCTATCAACCAAAATTTTGATAAAGTAACTAGTGATGTGATTTGTTGGGCCCCACTTTAAATTCAAAATTAGAGTGGGCCCGCTAAACACATTTCGGGATCGGGTTCGTTCAATTCCGAATTAACGAATTTTCCGTTGCGACATAATTAAATCTAATTTAATTAAATAATTATGCCTAGCAAAATTATTATTAAAGTCGCTTACGAATTATTTCTAAATTAATTCGTTCGCCCGAATTAAAATCCAATTTTAAATCCGCGTCGAAATCTTATTTCAATTAATATATCGAATATATTATTTAATCAATTAATTCCAAATTAATCGTTCTCTCTCTTCTAATCGAATGTTATCCTAGATAAATTCTTACCGTAATTAATCCTAGATTAATTTTCTATCTCTTATAATTAATCCCAGATTAATTCTACTCGAGTCAAACGTCATCGGTGAATCTTCGGGAAGCGACCAATGAGATCCCTGGATATGTTGGCAGTAAATCCGGTCATCAGACTATCCGAATTCGTGCATACCTGGTACAATTTTCTTACCGATTTACAAGACATGGTTGGCTTCTAGTAAAGCACCGTGCCTACCCAATTCTCTAGAAATATTCTTTTAAGGAATACATAATCTATATCAAGCGTAGTATACCAAGTATTGCGTATTGCGATCCAGTATCAGATGTCACATGCTAGGCCTGGGACTGGAATTGTGTTTGCCCCGTACGAAGCATATATCATATCACTAGCAACTAGTCTCTTTAATCGGATAATCATGACCTTGTCATATTATTCCGATACTTGCAACATAATAGGTACCAGTTCTGTATCCCTGCGTAATCATCATCTCCATATGACTGAAGTGACACTTCCTTCTTGACATCACACCCAATACACTACGATTCTCAGTAAACCCAGAAGAGGCGAAAATAGAACCTGTTAAAGTCCTGGATGACCAAAACCAAAGCGTATTGATTGTCGCAAGTATTAGTATTGCAAGTCTCAGGTTAAGACCAAATACACCTACCCTGATTCGGATTCCCATAGACACATAGTCATACTACCAATGGGATTCTGAGGGGTCTATCCAGAGTGAAGCTGTTCCCGTACCATCGGTAAACAGAACCTTATATTACACTTGCATGAGTATCCAATACCCAAATATATGAGAACTATGTTGTTACGCTTCCATAACGCGCACAAGTGTAATACTAGCCTATTCCGCATTATCGATGTATAGTCTCGATAATACTACGACTAGGGATATTTAATGATTAAACCTTTAGTGGATTGATATTGTCTCATATTTTATTAATCCGGAACTAATCATAAGGACTTTTATCATTTATATATTCAAGTAATCTAATTACAAAATGATAAAATGGAAATTTCCTTTGTCACATAGTTTATTTGTACAAAAACCACAATGTCTTTTACAAATAGTGATGTTATGGGTCATAATTGTCCAACAATAAGCCCATCAAGGTTTTCATACAAGTTGGCCCGTTATCATTTTAAAGCGTTCAATCATATTATCGCGAGGTGTAAACTTGTCCCAGTTGAAAAGGCCCAACAGGTTTACACTTTTGCGATAAGGTGGCCAAATAACTTTAAATGATAGGGGGCCCAAACACAAGGTGGCCCATCGTTACTTTGAAAAATTTTGGCCCAATCATCATAAGATACAAACTCGTCCCAGTTTAAGTGGCCCACTTCTATAGGACACATAACTATGGTTCGTATGTTGGCTTACAAGGGTATGGATAAGGCTCTCATCGGCGAAGGGTTGCACATAAGTGAGCACGCTTTTTTTATACCCTAGGGTACGTGCCAACGAGTGATGGTTATCATCACATAACGATTTTCCGCCTTGAGTGAAAGAGACTTCACGATACATGACGCCATCGGGGGTAAGAAGGGTATGCAAAATATATGAGACTTGGTTAACCAAAGCCAAAGCCACGGACACTACAAGGTATTTTTTTGGGGTCGATTCTCTATCTCCAGTGGAGTCGCCATCTGTATGAGCAAAATGGGATTTACCGCTATGCCTATGATAGTCGACGACCACGACACTATTGGGCTCGCAGCCCATAGAGAGTATGGATTAGCCCACGGGGGACTAAACCGGAGAATGAAGGAGTCGCCACCCAGTGTGAAATGGGAAAGATTTCAGGCCACACTCACCCCTCGCAAGGGAAGACCTCAAACTGTTGGGTTCAGAATGGTCCCTTACTTATGCCAGTATAATATACGGGTTCACACAATGGTGTAGTCAAGTATTATGCAATTCATGCAAGGTAATTCAAATATACACAAATTTGCACACCCATAAATATTAGTAGAAATAATATGGCTCCACGCAAAGACATAATTAAATCACTCATGCATAATATAAGGTGACTGATTAATGAAATAAATTACTATGAACGACGTAAAATATAAATAGGAGGGAAATTATAATGCAATATAAATAATTAATCACACACGCAAAATGCAAAATGAACAACTACAGAAGTAAAAATACATAAAATATAAAGAAATAGGTTGACGCATATATGAGTATTTCCCGAGTGGCATGTGGAGTTGTATCCCAAGTACAGACCGCATTATCGTCCATTCGGATTCGGCTACGGAATTTACGTCTGGGTTTCCATCCGATATACCAAAAGGGATAATAACACACATAATCATCAATGCAATATAAACAGACATAAAAATATACACGAAATAATATAACAACGCATATAAGAATAATCATCAACATGAACAAACATAAACAAAGTAAAGGCGAAATAATAAAACAACGATAAAAGTGACTAAATAGATAAAAAAAATGATAAATAACAAGGTGCCCTCAGGTCTTACCTTTTAAGTTGCTTTCTCGGAAATGCGTCAGACCGTTGCTGGAAGGATCGAAGTTTGGTTTCAAGGTTTGGTTCACTGTTTTTGGTTGCTGGTTCGCTATTTTTGGAGGTTTTCCTTCCTTTCGATATTTATTTTTCGCAACTTCCGCAACTTTTCAAGTAGTGCCTCCATACGAGGCTCACCATTGGGCTCATGTAAAAATACAGCATCTACATTTGCAAGTGGATCTACAAGAGAAAAAGAGAAATAGATGGGAAAGTACAGACTTTCAAGGCTAGGCTAGTGGCAAAGGGTTATACCCAAAAAAGATGGAGTTGACTATAAAGAAAATTTATCGCCAGTAGCTATGCTTAAATCAATCAGGATTCTTCTTTCCATTACCGCATATTATGACTATGATATTTGGCAAATGGATGTCAAGACTGCATTCTTGAATGGTAATCTTGATGAGAGTATCTATATGGTACAACCAGAGGGGTTCATTACCAAAGGTCAAGAGCAAAAGGTTTACAAGTTGCAAAGGTCCATTTATGGACTTAAGCAACCGTCTAGATCTTGGAACATAAGGTTTGATACTACGATCAAGTCTTATAACTTTGAGCAGAACATAGATGAGCCTTGTGTCTAGAAGCGCATCATTGATGGGAATGTAGTTTTCCTTGTGTTATACGTCGATGATATTTTACTCATTGGGAATGATGTAAAGTTATTATTGTACGTGAAAATCTGGATAGCTAACCAATTCCAAATGAAAGATTTGGGAGAGGCAAGTTATGTACTTGGAATCCAGATCATTCAGGATCGCAAGAAATGACTGTTAGCAATGTCTCAAGCAACCTATATCGACAAGATTCTTGTGCGATTTTGGAATGAAGAATTCCAAGAAAGGTAATTTACCTCTCAGACATGGAATTCATTTGTCTAAGGAACAGTCTCCTAAGACACCTCAAGGAGTTGAGGAGATGAGAAATGTATCATATGCTTAGCAGTTGGAAGTCTTATATATGTTATGTTATGCACGAGACCGGACATCTGTTTTATAGTGGGAGTAGCCAGTAGGTTTCAATCCAACCCAGGATTAGATCATTGTGTAGCGGTGAAACATATTCTCAAGTATCTTCAGAGAACGAGAAATTATATGCTTGTATATACAAGTCAGGATATGATTCTGAGAGGACATAAAGACTCTGATTTTCAGACGGATGTCGATTCTGTGAAATCAAATCTGGATCAGTGTTCACCTTAGGTGGTGAGGCTATTGTATGAAGGAGCATAAAGCAATCTTGTATTGCTGACTCCACCATGGAGGCTGAATATGTAGCAGCTTGTGAAGAAGCTAAGGAAACAGTCTGACTCCGTAAGTTCTTGGAAGATCTGGAAGTTGTTCCAGATATGGATAAACCGCTCACACTTTATTGTGATAATAGTGGTGCAGTGGCGAACTCTAAAAAATCAAGAAGCCACAAGAGGGGTAAGCATATTGAGAGGAAATATCACCTCATCAGGGAGATAGTGCAGAGAGGAGATGTCATTGTCACACAGATTCCATCCGCAATAACCTGGTTTATCTGTTTACAAAGACCTTATCAGCTAAAGTGTTTGAAGGTCACCTAAAGGGTTTAGGATTACATGATATGTCCCATTTGCTCTAGTCCAAGTGTGAGATTGTTGGGATTTATGTCATAGAGCTTCTTGTATTGTAAACGGAATTGATTATTGTAATAATAATAATAAATGCATTATTCATTTTATCAAAGTTATTTGATTTATATCGCATATTGTCCAATTGTCTTGTTTACCTTGATTACTCTTGTACCTTCAGACTTAGTGTATGTTTGATGCACGAGAGGATTTTAGTCTGGAGTTAGTAATCTAAATAGTCTATATAGAGCAAACAAAGAGGGTACTTTGTTTGTGGTTTATCTATAGCTGTCGTCCATTCTATAATTGTATGACGACCTTGATCCAGGATCGTTCATGTAGTGACATGGGAATGTAGGCACCTTGTATGATGAGATCATATAGGACTGGACTCAGATAAATACGAATTTCTTTTAATATCCGTTAACCGAAGAAATTTATTTTATCTAATAGATGGTCATATATGGATTCGATCTTAATCCTGAGTGTACTACGAACTCCTGCATGACAGGCTATGTCCTTTGATTTACTATGGTGAGGTTGGTGTTGCATTCCCGGCCAATAACTACGTATTTTGGGGATATGGTTTGGTGTGTAGCTGGGAACGTTTTAAATAGATATGGAATTCACTCCTTCTTATAAGAAGCAGATGAATATCTCTTTTAAGAGTTGATTCAGGACTTGAACAATTTGAGCGCTCAACTTTTCTATTGCAAATAGAAAGTTTTATATTCATAATTATTATGGATTAATTATTCATTATAGAATCAATGGTGCTTAAGAGACAAAATATTTAGAGTGGTTTAACGGACTTTTGACCCGGCTCTATTTATGAGATATTTATGAAGGGTTATATCCATATGTAATGACTATATCGATGGACACCGAAGTTGTTCGGTTTATTTTATCCATCTACGGTAACGGGAGTTCAACTTCGAGTTTTTAGTGGAATAACGCGAGGTTAATAATTCGTAATATTTGATTAAAGAGTTTAATTAATATTTTGGAATTATTGGAGCTCGAAACCGTAGGTCCATTTGGTCATCGTGCTAGCTCGATTAACTATAACAAACCTAATATAATTAGATTGTCTAATTATATGCTCACTTTATATTTATATATTATTAATGAGATTAATAATATTTTTTGTCACAAATGAAAACTATGTTAAATTAGTTTAACTTAATGTTTTCTAGAATTCTTTGATTATGAGATAATCAAGTTAGTAATAATTATAAGATAATCACTACAACATAATTGAAGGTAAATAAATCATTATTAAGATATTGATTTTTATTTACCATTGGAGACAAAGCCATATGGCTTTTTTTTGGATAAAGGACAAAGCCATATGGCTTACCATGCTCTCCAATTTATTATGTCTATTAGGTGGCTTGTATACACCTAATAGTTTTGTCATTAGCTAATCTTTTTTTATGCTTTGGTATAGCCTCCACATTTATGTGTTTTCCATTGAAAGAAAGCATTGGATGCTTAATGACAAAGTCATTGTCTTTATCTTATCATTTCTTATGCTTTGGTATAACATTCACATTTTTGTGTTGGCCATTGCAAGAAAGCATTAGATGCTTAATGACAAGGTTAGTTGGATTATGTAAGAGAATATAATCTCTACCATTTCTCTCACTTATAAGGTTAACACTTTGCATTCATTCACACAATTGTTGTGAGAATGGTTTGAGAGAAAATAGAGAGAGTTCAAACATTCACAAGTGTTGTGAGAGTGTCTGAAATTCCAAAGAGCCAAACACCATTGTGACATCCTAAATCTCTAAAAAGTTTAGAGGTTTGATCTTTGTGAGTGAAGCCCACACTTCGGTTTGTTGGTTTCGAGTGATAGTTCGGAAAATCGAGTGGTTGATCCAAGTGTTGGACATCAAAGGATTGATCTTGGCTACTACAACAAAAGAAGAAGGCAAAGAAAATTTTAAAGATCCATACAGGACCCGGTGCCACCACAAGCAACTTCCGACGCGCTAAGGAAATTCGTTTCCTACATTAGGGCCATTGTACGGATGAGCATAAAGCAATATTGTATAACTGACTCCACCATGGAGGATGAGTATGTAGTAGCTTCCGAAGCAGCTAAGGAAACAGTCTGGCTCTGAAAAATCTTGGGAGTTCTGAAAGTTATTCCAGATATGGATAAACCACTCACACTTTATTGCAATAATAGTGGTTTTTTGGCGAATTCCAAAGAACCAAAAAGCCACAAAAAGGGAAAGCATATAGAGAGAAAATATCATCACATCAGGGAGATAGTGCAGAGAGGATACATTTATGTCATGAAGATTGCATCCGTCGAAAGTCTGGCTGATCCGTTTACAAAGACCTTGTCGGCTAAAGTGTTTGAAGTTCATCTGAAGGGTGTATGATTATGTGACATGTCCCATTTGCACTAGTACAAGTGGGAGATTGTTGGGATATATGGCCTAGAGCTTCTGTTAATGTAAACGAATTTATTTGTTATGAAATAAAAGATGCATAGTTCATTTATCAAATGTTTTGATTTAAATCATTTATCATTTATAAAAGACGTATAGATAAGTATCTTCTTCAAGGTTAATTCGGTACTTAAACGATTAGAGAGCTCAGGTCTTTCTATTTCGAATAGAAAGATTAATATTCGTAATGGTTATGAAAAATCATTCATTAGAGGATCAATGGTACTTAAGATAAAAATAATTAGAATGGTATAAAAAATATTATGACCCGGCTCTAACTATGAGATACTCATGAAGGGACAATCCGTATGTAATGACTATATCGATTGACACTGACGAAGTTCGGCTTATATTATTTATCTATGACAACGAAAGTGCAGCTTCAGAATTTTAGTGGAATAACCTGAAGTTAATAATTTGAAATATTTAATTAAGGAGTTAAATAAATATTCCGGGATTATTGGAGCTCCGAACTGTAGGTCCATTTGGTCCTCGTGCTAGCTCGATATACTGTAACAAATTAAATATAATTAGATAGTCCAATTATATACTCACATACAATTATAATATTATTAATGAAATTAATAATATTTTTACCACACATGTAACTTTATATTATATTTAATATAAGATTTTCTTTAAATAAATGATTATGAGATAATTATTTAATTTATTTAAAAAAAAAGGTTGTAAATATTAAATTATTGTGATAATTTAATAGACTTATTATTTTGGTAATTAATATTTTTTTAACACATTATTACTAATTTGGTAGTTATAACCTTCACTACTGCAATAAGGCATAAAGAAGTCGGTTTTTAAACTGATGTCTATTAGTTTAGACATCGATTTCAAAAGTGTTTTCTATTCAAGTTTTGTTAAAGCTTTCTTCTTTTTAGATCTTTCCTAAAGCCAGTCTCGTGCTAATCTGCAGATCCTACACATCAGTACATATATGAGTACCACAACCAGAATCAAAAATCCAATTTTTAAAACTAGAAGTAGACATGTTTATCTCTATAACAAACATACCTGAAGCCAAAGCCTTGCCCGCCTTCAATTCCTTCATGTGCGCCTTGTACTCACGGCAGTCACGCTTCCAGTGACCCCGTTTGCCACACTGCAGGCAGACATCTTGGGATTTGTCTTTTGCCTTCCCAGAAGACTTTGATGATTTGGCCTTGCCATTTCTCTTCTTTTTCTTCTTCACGCCTCCAGTAGCCTTTGGCCAAGTCTTGGCAGACTGATATGTCGAGGTGAAGTGCGCCTCACGTTTTTTGCCCTTCAAAAGCTCTTTTTCTGCTTCTCCCAGCATTGCCATCAACTCTCCAAGAGTATGATCTTGGTTCATCATATTGTAGTTCATGATAAACCCGCTCCAACTGTCAGGAAGAGACTGTAAGATCAAATCTATGGAAGTCTCAGCCACAAAGGTTATGCCTAGCTGACCCAGCTGTTCGATGTCAGCAATCATCTGCGACAAATGGTGCTCGACAGATGTACCCTCTGACATTCGAGAGTGAAAGAGCTTCTTCTTCAATTCATACATTTGCGATCTAAGGTTAGATCGGTGAAGGTCCTTCAATTTTTCCATCATAGTATAGGGATCTAATACCTTGTTCTAGCAACGAAATTTAGGGGTCATTGCAGCGAGCATGACGGATTGAGAAGTTGAGTTGTCATCACTGTGAGTCTTCCAAAGCTCAAGCTCAGGCGGCTACTCAATTCCGGGCTTAGACCCAATAGGTCTCTCTATCGTATAGAGCATCTTCTCGGCCCCCAGGACAATCCTTAGGTTCATATCCCAGTCAGGAAAGTTCGCACCATTAAAGACATTTTCGCCCATGATAATGTCTCTAACGTTGATCTTTCCGTCCATCTTAATTGCAATAGTCTAACTAATCAATTAATGATTTTGGGTACAGTCCAACTGTTACAATAAAAATAATAAAATATTAGTCAAACTAATAAATATATAAAATGACAAAAATAATTTGAAAGCGCGTATTTAAACGAAATTGCAAATTCAATACTGGCCTCCCACTATTTTTCGGCGAGCCTCTAACCCTCTGTTGAGTACTCGTGAAACCTAGTTTCCTAGTGGGCTATGATCCCGTTAAATAACACACAACCTTGACTTTGGCCAACAAGCTGTATGATATTTAACTAGGTAGATCTCTAAGTTCAATTGGATCTCATCCAGTTCCTAGATTCGGTAGGTGGACCTCCAAGTCTGAAACATATATACAATATATATTCCAATATATCCAATATATTTCCTAACCTTTTTCCTCTGAATCAACTAAGCTTTGGCTTTGGCTCAACAAGCTTAATGATTCCAGTTAAGCGGGACTCATTGACTGTGGGAAAGCTTCGTAATCCACGTCGATGAACAAGAAGTGACCTTGACTTTGGCCAACAAGTCACAACTTTCCCAAGACATGCGATATGGAAAAAAGCTTTCGTGGTTCAAACACATCCGCGATAGACATTGATCTTGACTTTGGCCAACAAACCAATGCCAATCTTGGATCTTGAGAGAGAACCACTCAATGGAAGGAATTCGCTTAATATTTGCTTGAGGGTTTTTCACGTAAATTGGCAACCAATTTATTATCTTTGATTAGGTCTCATCATACACTCTTAAGCATGCATTCTAAAAGCATAATAAGGCGCGAAATAAATAATAACGATATGCGGATGGATATTCAACAAATTATTCCTAGACCAAATCTATTTTTTTCCTCTCCCCGGCTAGCACTATTCTAACTTCTACCCAATTACATAATACAATAAAGAAACCTCTTTTACATTTAGGGGAATTGGTGAGAAGAGAAGTACAAAAAGTCAAGAGATATAAGGCTGGACACGCAGGTCCAATTTAATAAATTCTAAATTTATTACAACAATTTCCAAAATTGCCCTCTCCCTTCTAATATCAATCTGATATACATTATTCATACAATACATCCATGCATTTACACAAAACATGTTATTCAATCAATCTAATCCAATTAATTAATCTTTGAATCAATGACCATCCAATGTTCAAACAACGATTTGATTTGCGCGAGTCCAACTCGTTTAAGAATAAGTACTCAAAGTGCGTATTCTTGAATTATATCAAACTACAATTTTAAATCTAATTTAATATGTATTCAATACTAATTCTAATTTAATTCCAAATTAAATAATTACACTTATATTTGTGCCTTTTAGACTTAGATTCTAAATCCAATCTAAATGGGTCTCAAAGGCCCAATTAACATCCAATGTCAATTTAATTAAAGTCCAATGGGCTTTTAATTAATTCTTAAGGCATGGACTTTGGCAACCAAAGCCTAATAAGGAATCACCATTTGCCATAAAATTAATTTTGGCCCATTCGGCCCAAATAAATATTTAAAGGCCCAATTATTCTATTTGGACTTTATGGTATGGTTTTAGGCCCAATTTGGATCCAATCTAATTGTCCTAAACCAACTTGGCCTAACCAAGCCCATTAAGCTCAAATGTAATAATATTAGCCCAATTCAAAATTAAAGACTAATTTATTTAATCACAATATTCCAAATATCACAATTATTTTAATTAAAGTGTATTAGCCACAATTAATTAGTTAAATTAATATTTCCAAAACACCAATTTATCTAATTAATCATGCTTTAATTTATCAACTCATGTCCAACACAAATTGAAGCAAATTCAATCTATTTCATGCTTCTTCACTCACGACAATATGCACAATTTTATATCCAATTTTGATTTCAATCCAATTAAATCACAAATCAATATACTCATCATACTTTAAACATATCCAATGGTCTAAAATCACAAATCACCATGATACACTTAGGGTTTATGTATTCGGCCAACCATAGGAATTTAGGGGAAATTAATCTAATCAATTTTTCTCAAATTTTAAGATGCAGAAATCCAATTCATCATCAACCAAGCTCAACCAAACCATCAATTTGAAGAAATCATGCTTAAATCACAAAAACCCCAAATTAAAGTATATAAACCCTAAATTCATTTCATGCTTAGAATAGGCTCTGATACCATTGTTGGGTTCCTAGAACATGCCAAGGATCTTCTAAGTAGAAATGTGTGTGAATAATTCAAGAAGTTGCGGAAAAACTTACATTGATCGGTTTGTGGATGTATGAAAGTTCAAAAATTTTGAATCCTTTGAGCTCCAAGCTTCAATTTTTGTGTTCCAAACTCTTGGGATTAGTTTCCCTAACACCTTTGTTGACTCCTTTAATGTGCTAGCAATGAAGATTTTTGAAGCAAAATCAAGAACAATGAGCCCTAGGCTCACGGCAATAGAGAGATGAGAGGGAGAGAGTTTCGGCTTTTGCAATAGGGAGATGAGAGAGTTGTTTGTGTTGTGTAATTGGTTTTCCAAAAATAATTACCTATTACCAAAAATCCAAAGTTGGTATTAGTCTTTCACAAATCAAGCTTGTGTGATTTACAAGCTACCAATGAACCACCAACTTCTATCAATAAAAAGTTTGATAAAGTTGAATAGTGATGTGATTTGTTGGGCCCCACTTTAAATTCAAAATTGGAATGGGCCCGCTAAACACATTTCGGGCTCGGGTTCGTTCAATTCCGAATTAACAAATTTTCCGTTGCGACATAATTAAATCTAATTTAATTAAATAATTATGCCTAGCAAAATTATTATTAAAGTCGCTTACGAATTATTTCTAAATTAATTCGTTCGCCCGAATTAAAATCCAATTTTAATTCCGCGTCGAAATCTAATTTCAATTAATATATCGAATATATTATTTAATCAATTAATTCCAAATTAATCGTTCTCTCTCTTCTAATCGAATTTTATCCCAGATAAATTCTTACCGTAATTAATCCTAGATTAATTTTCTATCTCTTATAATTAATCCCAGATTAATTTTGCACGAGTCAAACGTCATCGGTGAATCTTCGGGAAGCGACCAATGAGATCCCTGGATATGTTGGCAGTAAATCTGATCATCGGACTATCTGAATTTGTGCGTACCCGGTACCACATTCTTGTTAGACAGTAATGACCCATAGCGTCACTATTTTGTAAATGATATTGTATTATTGTACAAAATTAACTATGTAGTAATGAATTGCCTTTTACCCGTTTGTAATTTATTCAACATGATCAGTCCAAGAAGGGACTGTTGCCAACATCACATGGCGTCTTTCTATCTAGGGAGATGTGTCCTAAAACACAAGATGAGAGAGACAACATGAGTCGGACTCCGTTCGCCTCGGCAGTCGATCGATCATGTATGCCATGATATTACCACAAGCGACCTGATGTGTCCTAGTGCTTTGAGCATGTGCAGTCGATATCAGGCCGATCCAGGACAGGATCACGGATGGCGGTTAAGAATATCCTTAGGTATCTTAAAAGAACTAAGGATATTTTCTTAATCTATGGAGATGGAGAACTTGAGGTATCTGGGTTACCGATGCAATTTCAAACCGACAGAGATGACTTCAAGTCGCAAACCGGGTACAATTTTGCTTGAATAACGGAGCAGTGAGCTGGAAATCTTCCAAGCAAGATACTGTTGGCCGATTCAGCAACTGAAGCGGAGTACATTGCAGCAGCTGAAGCAGCAAAAGAGGCAGTTTGGATCCGAAAATTCCTAATTGATTAGGAGTAGTTCCTTAGCAGCTAGCCCGTTCCATTGTAATTGTGACAATAGCGGGGCTATAGCACAGGCTAAGGAACCAAGGTCTCATCACGATCCAAACATGTTCTTCGACGATTCCATCTGATTCGAGAGATCATACAACCGTGGCGATTGAAGATCGAGAGATCGCATCAGAGGATAATATTGCAGATCCGCTGACGAAGGCTATTCCTCGGAAAAGTTTGAGCGACATGTACATAGTTCAGGTATTAGATGCTTGAGTGACTGGCTATAGGCCCAAGGGGAGATTGTTAGACAGTAATGACCCATAGCGTCACTATTTTGTAAATGATATTGTATTATTGTACAAAATTAACTATGTAGTAATGAAATTGCCTTTTACCGTTTTGTAATTTATTTACTTTGATATATAAATGGTAAAAGTCCCTATGATTAGTTCCGGATTGTGATGATATGAGACAGTATCAATCCATAAAGGTTTAATCATTAAATATCCCTAGTCGTAGTATTATCGAGATTGGACATCGATAATGCGGAATAGACTAGTACTGCACTTGTGCATGTTGTGAGGGCACAACGGCATAGTTTCATATATTTAAGTATTGGATACTTATGCAAGTGCGGTAGGAGGTTGTGTTTTACCGATGGTACGGAAAACAGCTTCGCTCTGGATAGACCCCGCGGAGTCCCATTGGTAGTATGTCTGCGTGTCTATGGGAGTCCGCTTCAGGGTAGGTGCATATGATCTTAACCTGAGATTTGCATCGCTAGTACTTACGACAATCGGTAAAATTTAGGTTTGGTGGTCCAGGGCTTTAACGAGTTCTGTGTATACCTCTTCTGGGTTTATCGAGAATCGTAGTGTACTGGGTGTGATGTCAAGATGGAAGTATCACTTCAGACATATGGAGATGATGATCGCGAGGGATACAGAACGAGTACTCTATAATGGTTGCAACCATCGGGATAATATGACTAGGTCAGGATTATCCGATTCAAAGAGACTGGTTGCTTGATGTCCGATATGTGTATCGTACGGGGCAGACACATATCCAGCCCCAGGCCTTACATGTGATCATCCGATACTGGTTCGATATACACTATACTACGGTATACTACGCCTGTTATAGATCTAATATTCCAGTAAGAATATTTCTAGAGAATTGGGTAGGCATGGCGTTTTGCTAGAAGCTAACCTTGTCTTGTAAATCGGTAAAAACGTAGTACTTGGTACGTACGTGTTCGAATAGTTCGACAACCGGATTTACTGCCAACATATCTAGAGGTCTCTTGGGTCGCTTCCCGAAGATTCACCAATGACGTATGATTCAAACTCGATTAATCTTGGATTAATTACGGAGAGACTTTATCTTGGATAAAGTACTATATAAAGAGAGAGAACGATTAATTTAGAATTAATCGTAAAATTATTATATTCGATATAATAATCGGAATTCGATTTCGACGCGAAATTGAAATTAGATTTTAATTCGGGCAAACGAGTTAATTTAGAATTAATTCGTTAGCGACGTAAATAATAATTTCGCTAGGCGCAATTATTTATTTAAATTCGATTTAATTAACGTCGCGACGTAAGCTCGGTATTTCGGAAATATCGAACCCGAACGCGTGAGTGCACGTGGGCCCACTTTCATTTGGAAACGTGTGGGGCCCACATGACACTTGTCATTATTTGCATTATTTAATCAAGATGTATTGCATGAAGATAGTGTACAAAGCACTCAAGGGTATTGCATGGAAATTGAGTGTTAGACACTCTAAGTCTTTGCATGGTTTGTGTCATAAGTATATTATTATTTAATATAATTATGACATAAATATAAATTGATTTTTGAGACAAAAATCATATCTTCCTCTCCCTCTCTAATTACCGAAACAGTGAGCTCTCAAAGCTCTCTCCAATTCTTCATTTGTTTTGTGGCAAGACAAGAAGAAAGTGTGCTTGTTTGGAACTCTAACACACAACTTTGGCTAGCAACATCAAGGGATCATACAAGGTGTTATGGGAAACTCATCTTAGAGCTTGGAAGGATCAAACTTTGCTTGGAGCATTTCTTTTCATCTTGGCCGAATCCTCCACTGCACAAAGGAGCAACATTTGTTTCATCCATTGCATCCACATTCCGTTTTTGTGAGTATTGTTTCCGCCATTACTTCAATGTAGTTCATTCTTATATATATTTTGCTTGTTTTTGATCTTGGGACATGGTTATTAGATTTCCAACAATGGTATCATTGAGCCTAAAAATGCATGCAAATATATTAGGATGTTATTTGGGGAAAATTGTTTGAAGCATGATTTGATGAGTTTGCTTGATTAAATATGCTTAGATGTATGTTAAATGGATTATACATCATCAATTTCATGGAAAATAAATTGGATTAATTTTTCCAACCCCAATGAGGCTTGGCCGAATACATGCAAGCATGTGGACTAGATGATTTTTTAATTTTAAGACATTGGATGACTTGAAATAATATGGAGATGATCATTTGTAACTTGATTGGATTGAAAACGAAATCGGAACCATATTAATCACCTTGGCCGAATGCTTGATGATGATTAGGGACTTGATTTTTTGATTAAATAATGTTGGACATGTATTTAAGATAAAAATATGATTAATAGATTAATTTGATATTTTGGGAATATTGATTTAAAGGATTAATCATGAAAATACACTTTAATTAATTAAGTTATAAAATTTGGAATTTTAAAATTTAGTTAATTGGGCTTAAATTGGAATTGGGCCTAAAACTATTATATTTGGTCATAAATGGGCTTGGTTGGGCCAAGTAGATTTGGACCATTTGGATTGGATCCAAAATGGGCCTTAATCACACCATTTAAGTCCAAATGTAATAAATGGGCTTTTATGTTTAATTGGGCCTTATGGGCTTGATATTGATTTTATGGCAAATGAGGGTGATTCCTTATTGGGCTTGGAAATTGGGTTTGACCCACATTGACCAAGGCCCAAGCCTAATGAAATCAATAGAAAGCCCATCGGACTTTAATTAAACGGACATTAGATGTTAGTTGGGCTTTGAGACCCAAAAGTACTAGATTTGGAATCTAAGTTATAAAAGCACAATAAAAGTGTAAATATTTAATTTAGAATTAAATAAAAGGATTAGTATTGAATACGACTTAAATTGGATTTAACGAGTAGTTCGATATAATTCGTGAATTCATACCATATGTATTTATTCTCAAAACGAGTTGGACTCGCGCAAATGCAAACAATTGTTTGAACATTGTATTGTCACCTAATTAAAGACTAATTAATTGGATTTGATTGGTTGTATAACATGCCTTGAATGAATGAATGAATGTGGATGTGTTGTATGAATAGTGTATATCGGATGGATATTAGAAGGGAAGGGTAATTTTAGAATTATTGTAAATTTGGAATTTATAAATTGGACCTGCGTGTCCAGCCTTATCTCTTTATCTCTTTGTATTCTCTTCTCACCTAATTCCCCTCAATGTAAATGAGGTTTCTCTTATTGTATTATGTAATTGGGTAGAAGTAGAATAGTGCTAGCGGGGAGAGGAAAGGGAGTGATTTGTTCTAGGAACAAGTTGTTTATATATCCATCCGCATATCACTATTACTTTACTTTACGCGCTTTATGATGTTTTAGAAGCATGCTTAAGGGTGTATGATGATGAGACCTAACAAAGATAAATTAATTGGTTGCCAATTACGCGAAAAATCCCTCAAACAATATTAAGCGATTTTCCTTCCGTTGAATGATTCTTTCTCAAGATCCGAAATTGGCATTGGTTTGTTGGCCAAAGTCAAGACCTTTGTCAATTGAGGATGTGTTTGAATCATGAGAGTTTTGTTACACATCGGTGTCCTGTCCAAGTTGTGATTTGTTGGCCAAAGTCAAGATCACTTCTTGTCCATCGACATTGATTACGAAACTTTCCTTGTCAATGGGTCCCGCTTAACTGGAATCATTAGGTTTGTTGTGCCAAAGCCAAGGCTTAGTTGATTCAGAGGAAATGGTTAGGAAAATGTATTGGATACATTGACGTATGTATTAGATATATATGTTTTGGACTTGGATGTCCACCTACCGGATCTAGGAATTGGATGGGATCCAATTGATCTTCGAGATCTACCTAGTTAAATATCATACAACTTGTTGGCCAAAGTCAAGGTTGTGTGTTATTTAACGGGATCCTAGCCCACTAGGAAATTGGATTTCCCGAGTACTCAACAGAGGGTTAGAGACTTGTAGAAAATAGTGGGAGGCTAGTATTGAGTTTGCAATTTCATTCAGATACTTAGCTTTACGCGCTTACAAAATTTATTTCGTCAATATTTTAACATTAGTTGGACTAATAAAATGTTATTTTTCTTGTAACAGTTTGACTGTACCCATTTTATCGTTAACTAGATAGTTGGACTATCGTAGTTAAGATGGCTAGCAAGGTAAATGTCCGTGACATCATCATGGGTGACAATGTCTTTAAGGGGACAAACTTTGCTGATTGGGAAATGAACCTAAGGATAGTCCTTGGGGCAGAGAGGATACTGTATACGATTCAGAGACCTCTCGGGCCTAAGCCCACTGAGCCACTTGAGCTGGAGTTATGGAAAACTCACAGTGATGATTGTGACACGGCTCAGTCGATCATGCTTGCTTCAATGACTCAACACTTTCGTCGCCAAAATAGGGACTTGGATCCTTATAATATGATGGCAAGATTGCAAGATCTTCACCGCACTAATAAGCGGATGGCGAGGTACGAGTTGGTGAAGAGAATCTTTCGCTCCCGTATGACTGATGGTAGTTCTGTTGAGGTCCATGGGACTCAAATGATAGCCGATATTGATGAACTGGCTAATATGGGTATAGTCTTGGAGTCTGAGCTGGCTATAGATGTACTTCTACAGTCTACCCGATACTTGGAAACAGATTGTCATCAACTACAAACTGATGAATTCGGATGACACTCTTGGAGAGTTGTTGTCAATTCTCAAGGAGTCAGAGAAAGAACTTCTGAAAGGCAACAAGCGCGAGGCGCACTTTGCAACAACATCTCAAACGCCGAAAGCTGGGCTCAAGGCAACTGGGGGTGTTAAGAAGAAGAAGCATAAGAACAAAGGCAAGGCCAAGTCAACAAAGGCTTCTGGGAAGCCAAGGGACAAGTCTCAAGATGTTTGCCTGAAATGCGGCAAAAGAGGTCACTGGAAGCGTGACTGCCGCATGAACAAGGGACATAAGGAGGACATACAGGCGGGCAAGGCTCCGGCCTCAGGTATGTTTGTTATTGAGATAAATATGACTACTTCTAGTCTTAATAAAAATTGGATTTTTGATTCTGGCTGTGGTTCTCATATTTGTACTGATGTGCAGGATCTGCATGATAGCAGGAGACTGGCTTCGGGGGAGGTAGATCTACGAGTTGGAAATGGAACTTCTGTTGCTGTTTTGGCCGTAGGCACTTTTGTTTTGGAACTGCCCTCGGGGCATGTACTTAAACTAAATGACTGTTATTTTGTTCCTAGTTTAACTAGGAATATTATTTCTGTATCTTTGTTAACCCAAACAGGGTACACTTTTGTATTTAAAAACACCAGGTGTTATTTATATATGAATGATGCAGAAATTTGCAGTGCTGATGCAAATAATGGTCTTTATATTTTGAATATAAATGAATCTCCAAAATGTAAAATAACAAACAAAAGGCTCAAAATGAGTAATCCAAAAGAAGAAACTTATTTGTGGCATTGTCGTCTGGGACACATCAACAAGACTCGCATATCCACACTTTCGAAGAGTGGGTACTTGGACGGATTTGATCCAAATTCATATGACGTCTGCGAATCTTGTTTATTAGGCAAAATGCCTAAATCACCTTTTAGTGGTAAAGGTGAACGCGCCACTGAACTGTTAGCCCTCGTTCATAGTGACGTTTGTGGGCCCATGTCTAGCCAGGCTAGAGGTGGATATCGATACTTCGTAACCTTTACGGATGATGCATCACGTTATGGTTATGTGTATCTAATGATGCACAAGTCGGAAACTTTTGAGAAATTCAAAGAGTTTCGACACGAAGTTGAAAAACAAACAGGCAAGAGTATTAAAACATTACGGTCGGACCGTGGTGGCGAATACTTAAGTAATGAGTTTCAAGATTACTTGAAAGAATATGGTATTCTTTCACAATGGACTCCTCCTGGAACACCACAATTAAATGGTGTGTCTGAACGGAGAAACCGTACCTTGCTTGATATGGTAAGGTCGATGATGAGTCGCACTGAGCTGCCTATATCCTTCTGGGGACATGCATTAGAAAGTGCAATCTTATTTTGAATAGGGTTCCGTCAAAGTCTGTTGAACAGACTCCGTATGAGATATGGACAGGAAAGAAACCAGGTTTCTCATTCCTGAAGATTTGGGGTTGCTGGGCATACGTCAAACGTTTGGAAGGTACCAAACTTGAACCCAAATCAGATAAATGCCTATTTGTTGGATATCCTAAGGAAACCAAAGGATATTACTTCTATAACCCAAAAGAGAACAAAGTATTTGTTGCTCTACATGCGGTTTTCCTTGAGAAGGAATTCCTAAATGCAGTGTTTAGTGGGAGGAAAGTAGAACTCGATGAAAGTCGTAGTGATACTGTTCCTGGCAATGAATCAAGAACGGAACATGAACAGTCCATCCAGGATGAGACTGAACCACAATCTTCAGTTACACAAGGACTACGTAGGTCGGAGAGAGTCAGGGTAATACCTGAGAGGTATGGATTCCTGATCTCACCTCATGTAGATATTAATCTTATTGAGGATACTGAACCGGCTACGTATGAGGAAGCGATACAGGGTATCGAATCCACTTTATGGCAAGAAGCCATGAAGGCCGAAATGGATTCCATGTATACCAACCAAGTTTGGACACTGGTTGATGCACCAGAAGGCGTAAAGCCTATTGGATGCAAATGGGTCTTCAAGAAGAAGACAGACATGGATGGCAACGTACAAACGTACAAAGCTAGGCTCGTAGCGAAGGGGTATCGTCAACAACTTGGAGTTGATTATGACGAAACTTTCTCACCCGTTGCCATGATTAAATCCATTCGGATAATGCTTGCAATAGCTGCATATTACGATTACGAAATATGGCAGATGGACGTTAAAACCGCTTTCCTTAACGGAAACCTGTTGGAGGATGTTTATATGCAACAACCTGACGGTTTTATCGCACCAAGACTTGCAAACAAGGTTTGTAAGTTAAATCGGTCCATTTATGGACTGAAGCAAGCATCGAGGTCATGGAACCAACGTTTTGATGAGGTCATAAAAGAATATGATTTCATTCAAAACGTAGATGATCCTTGTGTATATAAGAAGGTTAGTGGGAGTGCACTGACTTTTATTGTCCTTTATGTCGACGATGTATTGCTTATAGGCAATGACATTCCCATGTTAACGTCGGTGAAAGCTTGGCTTTCATTGAAATTCTCCATGAAAGATCTGGGAGAAGCAGCTTTTATTCTAGGAATAAAGATCTACCGGGATAGATCTAGAAAGCTACTTGGACTCTCCCAGAGTACATATATTGATAAAGTGTTGAAGAGATTCAACATGGATCAGTCCAAGAAGGGACTGTTGCCAACATCACATGGCGTCTTTCTATCTAGGGACATGTGTCCTAAAACACAAGATGAGAGAGACAACATGAGTCGGACTCCGTTCGCCTCGGCAGTCGGATCGATCATGTATGCCATGATATGTACACGACCTGATGTGTCCTATGCTTTGAGCATGTGCAGTCGATATCAGGCCGATCCAGGACAGGATCACTGGATGGCGGTTAAGAATATCCTTAGGTATCTTAAAAGAACTAAGGATGTTTTCTTAATCTATGGAGATGGAGAACTTGAGGTATCTGGGTATACCGATGCAAGTTTCCAAACCGACAGAGACGACTTCAAGTCGCAAACCGGGTACATATTTTGCTTGAATAACGGAGCAGTGAGCTGGAAATCTTCCAAGCAAGATACTGTTGCCGATTCAGCAACTGAAGCGGAGTACATTGCAGCAGCTGAAGCAGCAAAAGAGGCAGTTTGGATCCGAAAATTCCTAATTGGATTAGGAGTAGTTCCGTTAGCAGCTGAGCCCGTTCCATTGTATTGTGACAATAGCGGGGCTATAGCACAGGCTAAGGAACCAAGGTCTCATCAACGATCCAAACATGTTCTTCGACGATTCCATCTGATTCGAGAGATCATACATCGTGGCGATGTGAAGATCGAGAAGATCGCATCAGAGGATAATATTGCAGATCCGCTGACGAAGGCTATTCCTCGGGAAAAGTTTGAGCGACATGTACATAGTTCAGGTATTAGATGCTTGAGTGACTGGCTATAGGCCAAGTGGGAGATTGTTAGACAGTAATGACCCATAGCGTCACTATTTTGTAAATGATATTGTATTATTGTACAAAATTAACTATGTAGTAATGAAATTGCCTTTTACCGTTTTGTAATTTATTTACTTTGATATATAAATGGTAAAAGTCCCTATGATTAGTTCCGGATTGTGATGATATGAGACAGTATCAATCCATAAAGGTTTAATCATTAAATATCCCTAGTCGTAGTATTATCGAGATTGGACATCGATAATGCGGAATAGACTAGTACTGCACTTGTGCATGTTGTGAGGGCACAACGGCATAGTTCTCATATATTTAAGTATTGGATACTTATGCAAGTGCGGTAGGAGGTTGTGTTTTACCGATGGTACGGAAAACAGCTTCGCTCTGGATAGACCCCGCGCGGAGTCCCATTGGTAGTATGTCTGCGTGTCTATGGGAGTCCGCTTCAGGGTAGGTGCATATGATCTTAACCTGAGATTTGCATCGCTAGTACTTACGACAATCGGTAAAATTTAGGTTTGGTGGTCCAGGGCTTTAACGAGTTCTGTGTATACCTCTTCTGGGTTTATCGAGAATCGTAGTGTACTGGGTGTGATGTCAAGATGGAAGTATCACTTCAGACATATGGAGATGATGATCGCGAGGGATACAGAACGAGTACTCTATAATGGTTGCAACCATCGGGATAATATGACTAGGTCAGGATTATCCGATTCAAAGAGACTGGTTGCTTGATGTCCGATATGTGTATCGTACGGGGCAGACACATATCCAGCCCCAGGCCTTACATGTGATCATCCGATACTGGTTCGATATACACTATACTACGGTATACTACGCCTGTTATAGATCTAATATTCCAGTAAGAATATTTCTAGAGAATTGGGTAGGCATGGCGTTTTGCTAGAAGCTAACCTTGTCTTGTAAATCGGTAAAAACGTAGTACTTGGTACGTACGTGTTCGAATAGTTCGACAACCGGATTTACTGCCAACATATCTAGAGGTCTCTTGGGTCGCTTCCCGAAGATTCACAATGACGTATGATTCAAACTCGATTAATCTTGGATTAATTACGGAGAGACTTTATCTTGGATAAAGTACTATATAAAGAGAGAGAACGATTAATTTAGAATTAATCGTAAAATTATTATATTCGATATAATAATCGGAATTCGATTTCGACGCGAAATTGAAATTAGATTTTAATTCGGGCAAACGAGTTAATTTAGAATTAATTCGTTAGCGACGTAAATAATAATTTCGCTAGGCGCAATTATTTATTTAAATTCGATTTAATTAACGTCGCGACGTAAGCTCGGTATTTCGGAAATATCGAACCCGAACGCGTGAGTGCACGTGGGCCCACTTTCATTTGGAAACGTGTGGGGCCCACATGACACTTGTCATTATTTGCATTATTTAATCAAGATGTATTGCATGAAGATAGTGTACAAAGCACTCAAGGGTATTGCATGGAAATTGAGTGTTAGACACTCTAAGTCTTTGCATGGTTTGTGTCATAAGTATATTATTATTTAATATAATTATGACATAAATATAAATTGATTTTTGAGACAAAAATCATATCTTCCTCTCCCTCTCTAATTACCGAAACAGTGAGCTCTCAAAGCTCTCTCCAATTCTTCATTTGTTTTGTGGCAAGACAAGAAGAAAGTGTGCTTGTTTGGAACTCTAACACACAACTTTGGCTAGAACATCAAGGGATCATACAAGGTGTTATGGGAAACTCATCTTAGAGCTTGGAAGGATCAAACTTTGCTTGGAGCATTTCTTTTCATCTTGGCCGAATCCTCCACTGCACAAAGGAGCAACATTTGTTTTCATCATTGCATCCACATTCCGTTTTTGTGAGTATTGTTTCCGCCATTACTTCAATGTAGTTCATTCTTATATATATTTTTCTTGTTTTTGATCTTGGGACATGGTTATTAGATTTCCAACATTCTTCCAATTTGTAAAACATGGTTGGCTTCTAGCAAAGCTCCGTGCCTACCCAATTCTCCAGAAATATTCTTTTAAGGATACAAATCTATATCAAGCGTAGTAACCATGTATGCTTATTACGATCCAGTATCATATGTCACATGCTAGGCCTGGGGCTGGAATTGTGTTCGCCCGTACGAAGCAAATATCAGATCACTAGCAACTAGTCTCTTTAATCGGATAATCAGGACCTTGTTATATTATCCCGATACTTGCAACATAATAGAGTACCAGTTCTGTATCTCTGCGTGATCATCATCTCCATATGACTGAAGTGACACATCCTTCTTGACATCACACCCAATACACTACGATTCTCAATAAACCCATAAGAGGCGTACATAGAACCTGTTAAAGTCCCGGACGACCAAAACCAAAGCGTACTGATTGTCACAAGTATTAGCGATGCAAGTCTCAGGTTAAGACCAAATACACCTACCCTAATTCGGATTCCCATAGACACATAGTCATACTACCAATGGGATTCTGAGGGGTCTATCCAGAGCGAAGCTGTTCCCGTACCATCGGTAAACAGAATCTCCTATTACACTTGCATGAGTATCCAATACCCAAATATATTATAATTATGATGTTACGCTTCCGTAACGCGCACAAGTGTAATACTAGCCTATTCTGCATTATCAATGTCCAGTCTCGATAATACTACGACTGGGGATATTTAATGATTAAACCTTTAGTGGATTGATATTGTCTCATATCTTATTAATCCGGAACTAATCATAAGGACTTTTATCATTTATATATTCAAGTAATCTAATTACAAAATGATAAAATAGCAATTTCCTTTGTCACATAGTTTATTTGTACAAAAACCACAATGTCTTTTACAAATAGTGATGTTATGGGTCATAATTGTCCAACAATAAGCCCATCAAGGTTTTCATACAAGTTGTCCCGTTATCATTTTAAAGTGTTCAATCATATTATCGCGAGGTGTAAACTTGTCCTAGTTGAAAAGGCCCAACAGGTTTACACTTTTGCGATAAGGTGGCCAAATAACTTTAAATGATATAGGGCACAAACACAAGGTGGCCCATCGTTACTTTGAAAACTTTTGGCCCAATCATCATAAGATACAAACTCGTCTCAGTTTAAGCGGCCCAACAAGTTCGTATCCTATGACGAGAAGCCCAAATGGATCCAAATAATAATGGCCCCAAACACAAGCATGGGGGTAGCTTCTATAGGACACATAACTATGGTTCGTATGTGGGCTTACAAGGGTATGGATAAGGCTCTCATCGGTGAAGGGTTGCACACAAGTGAACACGCCTTTTTTATACCCTAGGGTACGTGCAAACGAGTGATGGTTATCATCACATAACTATTTGTCTCCTTGAGTGAAAGCGACTTCACGATACATGATGCCATCGGGGGTAAGAAGGGTATGCAAAATATATGAGACTTGGTTAACCAAAGCCAAAGCCACGGACACTACAAGGCATTTTTTCGGGGCCGATTCTGTATCCCCAGTGGAGTCGCCATCTGTAGGAGGAAAGCGGGATTTACCGTTATGCCTATGATAGTCGACGACCACAACACTATTGGGCTCGCAGCCCGTAGAGAGTACAGATTAGCCCACGGGGGACTAAACCGGAGAATAAATAAGTCGCCACCTAGTGTGAAATGGGAAAGATTTAAGGCCACACTCGCCCCTCGCAAGGGAAGACCTCAAACCGTTGGGTTCGGAATGGTCTCTTACTTATGCCAGTATAATGTACGGGTTCACACAATGGTGTTGTCAAGTCTTATATAATTCATGTAAGGTAATTCAAATAAACAGAAATTTGAACACCCATAAATATTAGTAGAAATAATATGGCTCCACGCAAAGACATAATTAAATCACTCATGCATAATATAAGGTGACTGATTAATGAAATAAATTAATATGAACGACGTAAAATATAAAGATGAGGGAAAGTATAATGCAATATAAATAATTAATCACACACGTAAAATGAAAAATGAACAACTACAGAAGTAAAAAATACATAAAATATAAAGAAATAGATTGACGTATATATGAGTATTTCCCGAGTGGCATGTGGAGTTTTATCCCAAGTACAGACCGCATTATCGTCCATTCGGATTCGGCTACGGAATTTACGTCTGGGTTTCCATCCAATATACCAAAAGGGATAATAACACACATAATCATCAATGCAATACAAACAAACATAAAAATAGACGCGAAATAATATAACAATGCATATAAGTATAATCATCAACATGAACAAACATAAACAAAGTAAAGGTGAAATAATAAAACAACGATAAAAGTGACTAAATAGATAAAAATGATAAATAACAAAATACCGAAGAGGAGATGTGGCCAGAGATTTGGCCATTCTTGATTTAGGTCTTCGCATACCCGGCTGGACATATTTCACGTCGATCCAAGCATGCTGCGTCCGGAACTATAAAAATAAATATGGAAAGGGTGCCCCCAGGTCTTACCTTTTAAGTTGCTTTCTCGGAAGTGCGTCAGGCCGTTGCTGGAAGGATCGAAGTTTGGTTTCAAGGTTTGGTTCGCTATTTTTGGTTGCCGGTTCGCTATTTCTGGCTGCTGGTTTGCTATTTCTGGTTGCTAGTTCACTATTTCTGCTTGTTATTTTGTTGTTTCTGCTCACTAGTTCGCTATTTCTGCTTTGCTTGTTGCTGTTTCCCACTCTGGTTCACTGTTTCACTGTTTCTATCACGCTGATGTCGCTATTTCTCTCACGCTGGTTCTCTTTTTCTACTTCTGTTTCGATCTTTTCCTCCATTTTTCTCTCTGTTTCGGTCATTGTTTTTGTTTTCAAAGAAGAAGAAAAGAGCCTCCTAGGGTTTTTTTCAAGTTTTCGCCACTCTCCCTATGGCAACCTCTCTCCTCCCTTTTGTGTCAAGATCTCTTTTCCATATAAGGTGCTAAAGGGATTTATAAGGGAAACTCAAATCACTTAGATTAGTAAGTGAGAATCCTTTCTAGTTTGGGTCTAGGATCTTTCATAGTTGGCAAGAAGGGGATTTCAAATCTTTGTTAAGTTTGGCAAGTGTTTTGATGAGGGGATTTGGGCATGCATGGGGTCATGGGCCACGTGGATTGCATGGGTTCATGGGCCGAGGCTAAGTTTTGAAGCAGAAGCTGACTGAGCTTATCTAAGGCTAGCTAGTGAGTCTGAATCTGATGAGGTGCTAATTTTGGAGGTTTTCCTTCCTTTTGACATTTTTTTTTCGCAACTTTCGTAACTTTTCAAGTAGTGCCTCCATACGAGGCTCATCATTGGGCTCATGTAAAAATACAGCGTCTACAGTTGCAAGTGGATCTACAAGAGAAAAATAGAAATAGATGGGAAAGTACAGACTTTCAAGGCTAGGCTAGTGGCAAAGGGTTATACCCAAAAAGGAGGGAGTTGACTATAAAGAAACTTTCTCGCCAGTAGCTATGCTTAAATCCATCAGGATTCTTCTTTCCATTACCGCATATTATGACTATAAGATTTGGCAAATGGATGTCAAGACTGCATTCGTGAATGACAATCTTGATGAGAGTATCTATATGGTACAACCAGAGGGCCCAAGGTCAAGAGCAAAAGGTTTACAAGTTGCAAAGGTCCACTTATGGACTTAAGCAAGCGTCTAGATCTTGGAACATAAGGTTTGATACTATGATCAAGTGTTATAACTTTGAGCAGAACATCGATGAGCCTTGTGTCTAGAAGCGCATCATTGATGGGAATGTAGTTTTCCTTGTGTTATACGTCGATGATATTTTACTCATTGGGAATGATGTCAAGATATTATCGGACGTGAAAATCTGGCTAGATAACCAATTCCAAATGAAAGATTTGGGAGAGGCAAGTTATGTACTTGGAATCCAGATCATTCGGGATCGCAAGAAACGACTGTTAGCAATGTCTCAAGCAATCTATATCGACAAGATTCTTGTGCGATTTTGGTATGCAAAATTCCAAGAAAGGTAATTTACCTTTCAGGCATGGAATTCATTTGTCTAAGGAATAGTCTCCTTAGACACCTCAAGGAGTTGAGGAGATGAGACATGTATCATATGCTTCAGCAGTTGGAAGTCTTATATATGTTATGTTATGCACGAGACCGGACATCTGTTTTACAGTGGGAGTAGTCAGTAGGTTTCAATCCAACCAAGGATTAGATCATTGGGTAGAGGTGAAACATATTCTCAAGTATCTTCAGAGAACGAGAAATTATATGCTTGTATATACAAGTCAGGATATGGTTCTGAGAGGATATACAGGCTCTGATTTTCAGACGGATGTCGATTATAGGAAATCAACATCTGGATCAGTGTTCACCCTAGGTGGTTGGGCTATAGTATGGAAGAGCATAAAACAATCTTGTATTGCTGACTCCACCATGGAGGCTGAATATGTAGCAGCTTGTGAAGAAGCTAAGGAAGCAGTCTGGCTTCGTAAGTTCTTGGCTGATCTAGAAGTTGTTCCAAATATGGATAAACTGCTCACATTTTATTGTGATAATAGTGGTGCAGTGGCGAACTCTAAAAAACCAAGAAGCCACAAGAGGGGTAAGCATATTGAGAGGAAATATCACCTTATCAAGGAGATAGTGCAGAGAGGAGATGTCGTTGTCACGTAGATTCCATCCGCAGACAACCTGGCTTATCCTTTTACAAAGACCTTATCGGCTAAAGTGTTTGAAGGTCACCTAAAGGGTTTAGGATTACATGATATGTCCTATTTGCTCTAGTCCAAGTGGGAGATTGTTGGGATTTATATCCTAGAGCTTCTTGTATTGTAAACGGAATTGATTATTGTAATAATAATAATAAATGGATTATTCATTTTATCAAAGTTATTTAATTTATATTGCACATTGTCCAATTATCTTGTTTACCTTGATTACTCTTATTCCTTCAGACTTAGTGTATATTTGATGCACAAGAGGATTTCAGTCTGGAGTTAGTAATCTAAATAGTCTATAGAGAGCAACAAAGATGGTACTTTATTTTTGGTTTATCTATAGATGCGGTCAATTCTATAATTGTATGACGACCTTGATCCAGGATCGTTCATGTAGTGACATGGGAATGGAGGCACCTTGTATGATGAGATCATATAGGACTGGACTCAGATAAATACGAATTTCTTTTAATATCCGTTAACCGAAGAAATTTATTTTATCTAATATATGGTCATATATGGATTCGATCTTAATCCTGAGTGTACTACGAACTCCTGCATGACATGCTATGTCCTTTGATTTACTATGGTGAGGTTGGTGTTGCATTCCCGGCCAATAACTACGTATTTTTGGGATATGGTTTGGTGTGTAGCTGGGAATGTCTTACATAGATATAGAATTCACTCCTTCTTACAAGAAGGAGATGAATATCTCTTTTAAGAGTTGATTCAGGACTTGAACAATTTGAGCGCTCAACTTTTCTATTGCGAATAGAAAGTTTTATATTCATAATTATTATGGATTAATTATTCATTATAGAATCAATGGTGCTTAATAGACAAAATATTTAGAGGGGTTTAACGGACTTTTGACTCGGCTCTATTTATGAGATATTTGTGAAGGGTTATATCCATTTGTAATGACTATATCGATGGACACCGAAGTTGTTCGGTTCATTTTATCCATCTACGGTAACGGGAGTTCAACTTCGAGTTTTTAGTGGAATAACGCGAGGTTAATAATTCGTAATATTTGATTAAAGAGTTTAATTAATATTTTGGAATTATTGAAGCTCGAAACTGTAGGTCCATTTGGCCCCCGTGCTAGTTCGATTAACTATAACAAAGCTAATATAATTAGATTGTCTAATTATATGCTCACTTTATATTTATATATTATTAATGAGATTAATAATATTTATTGTCATAAATGAAAACTATGTTAAATTAGTTTAACTTAATGTTTTCTAGAATTCTTTGATTATGAGATAATCAAGTTAGTAATAATTATGAGATAATCACTACAACATAATTGAAGGTAAATAAATCATTATTAAGATATTTATTTTTAATAACCATTGGAGACAAAGCCATATGGCTTTTTTTTTGGATAAAGGACAAAGCTATATGGCTTGACATGCTCTCCAATTTATTATGTCTATTAGGTGGCTTGTATACACCTAATAGTTTTTTCATTAGCTAATCTTTTTTTATGCTTTGGTATGGCCTCCACATTTATGTGTTTTCCATTGAAAGAAAGCATTGGATGATTAATGACAAAGTCATTGTCTTTAGCTTATCATTTCTTATGCTTTGGTATGACATTCACATTTTTGTGTTGGCCATTGCAAGAAAGCATTAGATGCTTAATGACAAGGTTAGTTGGCTTATGTAAGAGAATATAATCTCTACCATTTCTCTCACTTATAAGGTTAACACTTTGCATTCATTCACACAATTATTGTGAGAATGATTTGAGAGAAAATATAGAGAGTTCAAACATTCACAAGTGTTGTGAGAGTGTTTGAAATTCCAAAGAGCCAAACACCATTGTGACATCCTAAATCTCTAAATAGTTTAGAGATTTGATCTTTGTGAGTGAAGCCCACACTTTGGTTTGTTGGTTTCGAGTGATAGTTCAGAAGATCGAGTGGTTGATCCAAGTGTTAGACATCAAAGGATTGATCTTTGCTACTACAACAAAGGGGAAGGTTTAAAGATCCATACGGGACTCGGTGCCACCACAAGCAACTTCCGATGCGCTAAGGAAAGTCATTTCCTACATTTGGGCTATTGTACGGATGAGCATAAAGAAATATTGTATAACTGACTCCACCATGGAGGATGAGTATGTAGTAGCTTCTGAAGCAGCTAAGGAAACAGTCAGGCTCAGAAAAATCTTGGGAGTTCTGAAAGTTATTCCAGATATGGATAAACCACTCACACTTTATTGCAATAATAGTGGTTTAGTGGCGAATTCCAAAGAACCAAAAAGCCACAAAAGGGGAAAGCATATAGAGAGAAAATATCATCACATCAGAGAGATAGTGCAGAGAGGATACATTTATGTCATGAAGATTGCATCCACATAAAGTCTGGCTGATCCGTTTACAAAGAATTTGCCGGCTAAAGTGTTTGAAGTTCACCTGAAGGGTGTATGATTATGTGACATGTCCCATTTGCACTAGTACAAGTGGGAGATTGTTGGGATATATGGCCTAGAGCTTCTGTTAATGTAAACGAAATTATTTGTTATGAAATAAAAGATGCATAGTTCATTTATCAAATGTTTTGATTTAAATCATTTATCATTTATAAAAGACGTATAGATAAGTATCTTCTTCAAGGTTAATTCGGTACTTAAACGATTAGAGAGCTCAAGTCTTTCTATTTCGAATAGAAAGATTAATATTCGTAATGGTTATGAAAAATCATTCATTAGAGAATCAATGGTACTTAAGATAAAAATAATTAGAATGGTATAAAAAATATTATGACACGACTCTAACTATAAGATACTCATGAAGGGACAATCTGTATGTAATGACTATATCGATTGACACTGACGAAGTTCGACTTATATTATTTATCTACGACAACGAAAGTGCAGCTTCAGAATTTTAGTGGAATAACCTGAAGTTAATAATTTGAAATATTTAATTAAAGAGTTAAATAAATATTCCGGGATTATTGGAGCTCCGAACTGTAGGTCCATTTGGTCCTCGTGCTAGCTCGATATACTTTAACAAATTAAATATAATTAGATAGTCCAATTATATACTCACATACAATTATAATATTATTAATGAAATTAATAATATTTTTACCACACATGTAACTTTATATTATATTTAATATAAGATTTTCTTTAAATAAATGATTATGAGATAATTATTTAATTTATTTTTTAAAAAAAAGGTTGTAAATATTAAATTATTGTGATAATTTAATAGACTTATTATTTTGGTAATTAATATTTTTTTAACGCATTATTACTAATTTGGTTGTTATAACCTTGACTACTGCAATAAGGCATAAAGAAGTCGGTTTTTAAACTGATGTCTATTAGTTTAGACATCGGTTTCAAAAGTGTTTTCTATTCAAGTTTTGTTAAAACTTTATTCTTTTTAGATCATTTAATAACTGATGTTATAAATATTTCGAAAGACATCGGTTATTCGTAAAAGTGATGTCTTTCGAATTGTCATAGAAATCAGTATTTTTATTAATTTCCGATGTCTTTATATTTGTGAAATGAAATCAGTTTGATTAAAACCGACTTCATAACTATTTGAATAGAAATCGCTTATACAAAATGATGTCTTTAAGTAAAAAAAAGAAATCAGTTTTTATTATATCATAACCGTTTTTAAATGTTTTGTCAACTGATGTCTTAAAATTCATATGCTTTTTTTATTACAAATTTAAATGATTCATCATAAAAATTATTAGAACACAATATGATAAAACATAAAATTCATTCAATAAAAATATTTATGAATTTAAATTTGTCCATACAATTTTTTTCTTTTCATCCTCATTGAAACCCTAAGCCTTAAAAAATCACTTGAACAAAGTAGTTGAGTTTTAAAAATATATATATATATCAGCAAATTTAAATTTCATATCTCTAATGCTACAAATTCTACCTATTCACTTCGCATCCCATCAATTTCTTCTTGAGTGTATGTATTCATTCCTTGAAACTGCAATAATAACGCATAAAATAATATTAATTAATCATCAATTTTTCATAGGTGATTATTTAATATGAGAAAAAATTGGATTATATATAAAATTACCACATCATCAACACTCAATATAACAAGTTCTCTCGGCCATGCTACATGTGATCCAATGGCACGATAATTAGCTCATCGGCAACAGGAATTGGCAAAAGTGCATATCTTTTTACAGCAATGTCAATAGCCATACGGATACTTTCACCTAACGGAATTCGATGTATTGTTGGATTCAAATCATTAGTAGTCACTATCGTACCTTGAGCTACGATATTATCTCTTGATCCCACAGCAAGCTTACAAAATTTCCCCTTCAAAAATTTAAAATTAAATTATTAAGATATTTATCAGTAAAAAATATGACTAAGTAGATATTAAGGATTGACTTACATTCAAAGATATATCACAACTATCATGCTCGGATTGTGGTATAGCTGGTTCTTGTTACATCAATTTCATCATGTCATGCTCCTTACCTCGACCACGACGTTTCGAGATATCAAAAAATATTGTTGGAGTAACAAACTGTTCGGCCCCTGTAACTCGTCACGTATGTTGCAGTGTTGGCAAAGCTCATGGTGAGTGAGCGGTAACTCCACAGCCTCACGAATTTCCTGCATTTGGATATCACATCCTCCAATATCCTAACACAAAATTCAGTCCAAACATCATCTATAATAATTGAATATGCTAAAACAACAGAAAAGCACCAAAAGCCCATTTTTTTCCCCAAATTAAACTAATCCCATTTTTTTCTTCCAATTATATGAAAACTAAGCAAGCCTTCCGAGCCCAATACACATAGAAAAAACAATTAAAACCAATTATTATACATACAACCGTACCAGAAACAAGTAATTACAGTGGAAAACTCAATCCAAAACACGAACAATTACATGTACAAAAGCAACTGAAGACTGAAAAGTCCAATAATTTCTTTTAAAAACAAAAATCTTTCTAGCTGTTTCTTCAGTTACTTCAACTAACTAAAATCAGTAAATCACAGAATTAGCCCAAACCTTAACCCCACAAACAATCAATTGTCATTTCAATTTTCGTCTAAACATACAAAGTGGTTGCCCTAATTTTTGGTTGAGTTATTTGAAAATTAAATAAACATACACAATTAGCCCTAACCCTAGCCCAAACCCTAGCAGAAGAAGCAAGTAAATAAAAATAAAAATAAAAATAAAACAAAAACAAATATAAAAATAACTAACATTATAGGTAACGTCGGGCTTCCCGGACTGGCTAAGCAGAGAGATACTTGAATCAGTGTAACATCCCCGATTAGGGAGATGTTACCGGCAGGGGATAGACCGCACTAACCTCATAAGCCTTTGACTTTCTAACCATAAACATATACTAATATTCTTTTCTTTAATTGATTATATTATGTGTGGGACCGTAGCCCAAACTCAAAATCAATACACACAAACTCAACATTTGAAATTGAAAACTCAATAACACACTAAAGTCAAAGACTAATACAAAAGTTTTAATTGACTCTGACTGACTCACACTCTATATGACTTGTACTGGTGGACTCCAAACCTTAGTGACTGCATCAGTATTCGTCCTCTCGAGCTCATCCTCCGAGAAAACCTACAAAATAAGGAAAGTGGGAGGGGGTTAGATCGTTGTACGATCTAAATGGCTGGACGAAAAACTGAAATACTGATATAATATCATTTGGTTTTAAAACCAAAGTTTCAAAAATAACTTATATGAAAACTGTTTTTCTGAAAACTTTGCTTGAAATCTCTTTTATAAAACTTCTCTTTCTGAAATCCGCTTTCTAAAACCTCTTCTAAAATCTTCTTTCTGAAAACTATTTTCTGGAAATCTGTTATCTGGAAACTCTTTTTCTGAAAATCTGGTATCTGAAAACTGATTTGTATCTGAAAAACTTGACGTATATGGGAGTTAAATATCGTTGTCCCCCCATACGCCTAACTAGAGCCAGGAATGCAAAACCATGACTTTGGGGCGTTACGTATCACCGTCCCCTAAAGCACGCCACTCATGTCCCTGAAACTGGTGGTCTTGTGGGGTTACGTATCGCCATCCCTATAGGCACTGCATTTTTGCATATAAGTCCCGATGATGAGTCTCGCATGGAGACACTACCTCTTTTATTGTGAAAGTCGCGGGAAACGGACGTCGGAAGGGAATAGTCAAGAATTGACAAATTGTTGGATTTAACTCGTTGGATTAGCTTCAGGTTCGCTTGTTGGACCTCCGTTTCAAAGCACACCCTTAGCCCAAAACCCCGCAAGACACATACCAAGCTCACACACCACTAAGACACACACCGAGTCCACCAAATGGACCAAGCCCACACGCCCAAAAAGACCTAGCACACGCCCATAGCCTTCCTAATTAACAAAAATCACATTTAACACATGCATAAATCAAGCCAAATCTACTTCCTAAATTAAATAAATCACATGGATCCCTTGCCTAAATAAACCAAATCATATCTTTAACTAAAGAAGAATAAATCAAATTAAATCAAATCACTTCCCTAACTAAAAGATTTCCTTATCCCATACTAATTTAAAAAGATATCCCATTAATGCACAAAGTCTTCTCCTTCTCAAACAAGAAAAACCCCCACCCCTTTGCCTATAAAAAGAACCCTTCACCACACATCTAAACCCTAGCTCATACACACAATATTCTCACAAGAAACAATCAAAGCTCACTCACGCCCAAGACAAACAGAAATCACCTTCATTGCCGCCGACATCACCACCAAAAAAACCTTGGATTGCCGCCCATTCACTGCCTAAAGCCGCACATCACAGCCTCTTTAAACTGCCGCAAACCCCACCTTACTGCACGCCTAAACTGCTCACTACACTGCCCCAAAAACTGTCGCACATTGCATCCAGTTCAGCCGCATATTACATCTAAAATTACCGCACATTAGACCCTTAAAACAGCCCCAAAAACACCCTGAAACTGTCGTATAAACTGCCAGTTTTTTAGCCTTAAAACAGTGCAAAAATAGCAGCCCAATCCCCCTTAAAAATCACCAAAACAGTCCTTTAATCACCCAAAAAATAGTTACCAGAAAATACAACAAAAACAGCAGCAAAACGTAGTGAAAACAGCAGCCCAAACAGCGAAACAACGAGGATAAATATTGGATTAGTGAACCAGAAAATTTGTGGAATATCAACCCTTCCGACGGCCATGTAACGAGCTTTCAATAGACGACAAAAGAGGTTACACCTGAGGGCACCTTCTTTATTTATTATCTTTAGTTTCTTTTATTTATTTTTATATATTATCGTATGAGAGTCGTTTATTGAGGCACGATGTGAATTCCGGATGAACGAAATGCGTGTTTTCTTCTGTGGTATATCAGATGGAAACTCGGACGTAAATTCTGTAGCCGAATCCGAATGGACGGTATTGCGGTTTGCACTCGGGATACAATTCCACGTACCACTTGAGAGACACATATTTTGTTTCATCCAAACTTTGTATTTGAGCATGATTTAGTCTAGTATGTTATTTATTTTTTAAGTATGATTAGGTTACTTTTTATGCATGGTTTAGTTGTTTATCTTAAGCATGATTAGTTATTTATTTTGCATTTGGAATTTTCATTATGTTTAGGTTGTTATTTGTTTTCCGCATTATATAATTGAAGTATGTTCATGAGATTGCCGTATGATATTGTATGTTTGCCGTTATGATGATTTACTTTTCAAGCATGTAAACTTAGACATAGGATTTACTTTGACGAATGTGAACTAGATCCAAGTTACTCTTGAACATATATGTTGCGTAGATTCGGTTAATTCATTGCACAAATCATATCATTACAAGTGGCATAAGTAAGGGACCATTCTGAACCCAACGGTTTGAGGTCTTCCCTTGCGAGGGGTGAGTGGGGCATTAAATCATTTTCCCGGTTCACACCGGGTGCCAACTCCATATTATTTCTCCGGTTTAGTTCCTCCGTGGGCTATTCCATACTCCTAACTAGGCCGCGAGCCTAGAACAGCGTCGTCAACATCTGTGTCCTACAGTCTGGCGACTCCACTGGGGATAGAGAATCGACCCCGAAATAATGTCTTGTAGTGATTATCATTTGTGCTTTAGTTAACCGTGTCTAAAGTGGGTTGAGGGGGTTTAATCAAAGGCACTATTAAAGCTTGGAAATGGTTTGGTGTCTTCCTTCATTCACTACCTTTCTATAAGGAAAAGCTGTGAATACACCTAGATAATCATGTAATCGTAGCTTACTGTGATAGACTAATTTGGAGGACTCATTGTTTATTCCTGTCACCAAGCGATAAGAGCCTAAGAGGCTTGGGTATTTAAGAGAGTTCGTTTCACCCTCCCTCTGGGGAATCTACAACGGGAAATCCATTTGACAGTCAGTCACGCATCTTAACTCGTTTGCACGTACCGTAAGGTATAAAAAGGGTGTGCTCACTTGGTCGCTTGAACCCTTGAGTGGGGAGTCCTAGTTGTGGGCAATCTTTCGTCAACGAGAGCTTTTGTACGCACTCTTGTAAACCCACATGAGAACCTTAGTCGTAGAACTAATAGAAATTATTTATTTTGTGTTTATGTTTTGGACCATCGTCACTTGGATCCAGTTGGACCTTTTGTCAAAAGATGTGAACTTGTTGGGCCATTTAAACTGGGACGAGTTCGTGTCCTTTGACAGTTGGGCCAAAAGCTTCTAAAATACCGATGGGCCATTTTATGTGTAGGCCTCTTATCATTTGAAGTTGTTTAGCCATGTTATCGCAAAGTGTAAACCTGTTGGGCCTTTTCAACTGGGACAAGTTTTCGCTGCGCAATAATGTGGTTGAACACTTTAAAATGATAATGGGCCAATTAGTATAAAAATTTTATGAGCTTATATATTACATGCATTGCACGCATATGCACTGACACACGATCTTAAAAGAGACACCATAGATTCCTGTTGGGTTAGGGAAGATGGGAGACTAATCAAAAGGCCATCACTAAATATGAGTGAATCCGTCAATGAGGGGTCTCGCATGGATCAGATTGAAGCCAATCTCACCAAGATTACTGAACAACTGCAAGCTCTGACTGCCATCGTGTCTAATATAGTTGTGCCCCGTGCTGCGGGAGGATCTGAGGCGTGAGGGCCCTCCAAGTGGATTGAATGACGATGCTCCTGTGTTTGATGATGATATGGCCGAATATGCCGCTGGGAGAATAGTCAGGTCTCAGGCTGAGATACAAAAGCTCAGTGATCAAATGAAGTCGGTTACCCGTAAACTGAAAGGGAAACATGAGGACTTGTTTGATTATGAGGCGATGACCTTCGAGGAGCAGCTGTCAGCTCAGTTTAAAATGCCCGACATTGCCAAATTTAATGGAAATGGAGACCCGAGGGTCCATCTGCGGCAATATATCTCGGTGATGAGTTCAGTGGGCCTGTCACAACGCCAAGTCCAAAAGATGTTTGGGATGTCACTTGAGGGGGCACCTGTAGTGTGGTATCACAGCCTTGAGAAAAAGGTTAAAGAAGATTGGAGGGAACTGGCTGAGGCTTTTCTGAAGCAATATGTTACAGACTTAGAGATCGACTTGTCACTCCGCGAGTTGGAGAATACTAAGCAAAAGCCGGAGGAGAGCTTTAAAGACTATGTAGACCGTTGGAGAGGTCATCTTTTAAAGATGTAGACTAGGCCCTTGGAGAATGACCAAATAAAGATGATTATTAAGGGTATTAAACCCTCGATCTATGGAAAGTTGCGGAGGATGACCTCTATGATTGCGGACTTCCGACAGCTGAGGGAAACTGTCATGGATATTGAAGAAGAGGAAGCTGAGAATCGGAAGTTTTACAGTCTGAATAGGAGAACTGTCGGAGGACCTTCGGGTGCCAAGCCTGTTTCTGCGGAGATTGCCGCCATTAAGAATAGGCGTTTTTCTAACTTGGGCAGACCCTTGTCCAAAGTACTTGAGAAGTTGACCAGGCAGGGACTCCTGAAACCTTTGGAGCCTAAACCACTACCCAATCCTCCGCCACCAAACATTAACATGAACCGTTATTGTCACTTCCACCAAAACCCCGGCCAGGACACCGACAACTGTACCCGCCTGAGACACTAGATCCAAGACCTTACAGACTCCTACAAAGTCCCTGACCCTGAGAAAGAACAGCCAAACACATACCGCAACCCCTTGCCCAACTATCACTCTGTCCCCCCGCCAACTTATATGATTAACTCGGGCCTACCAGAAGATATTGTCCTCCGAACCTTTGACCACCAAGCCTTTTGCCTGGGCATTTGGGATAGCAACAGTGAGGATGAGATGAGACAGAATAGGAATTTCTGGGAGGATTTCTCGAGTAGTGACGAAGAAGAGGTGAAGGGGATGACCCGAAGTGGGCGCTTTTATAGTGATACTGCAGAAAAGGGAAAGAAAGTGTTGACAGAATGCCGAGAAGTGGCTGAGAATACGCAGAATGCTGAGGGAGACGTAGTGTTACCGAAACTGAAGAAGACCCGAGCACAATTGAGTATCTGGGAGTTGTTATGTGCGTCCGGAGAGCACATACGAGCTATAGTAGAAGCCTTGAGCAATATAGTAGTGCCTGAGGATGCTAATCCCGCAATGTTTGTCGGATCAGTGCAGAAGGAAGCTCTGCAAATAACCTTTTCTGAGGAAGAACTCCCGGCTGAGGGGAGAAACCACAATAGGCCTTTATTCATCCTAGCTGAAGTGAGGGGCAAGAAGACATCTTGCGTGATGGTGGACGATGGCTCATCCATCAATGTGTGCCCATTGAAGATTTTGGCGAGGCTGGGTGTGAATCCGACGGATCTGAGTCCCTCTAATATGACTATTAAGGCTTATGATGACAGCAAGCGGGGAGTTGAGGGTACTTTTGCCACAGTAGTCAAGGTATGACCGATTGAGGACGAGGTCGAGTTCACAGTACTGGATATCCCGGCCACTTTTGCATTGTTATTGGGAAGGCCGTGGTTTCATAAGCTTGGGAGCGTGCCCTCCACTCTGCAACAGATGATTCAATTTCCGTATGGAGGAGAAATTGTCACCATCCGAGCTGAGGTGGACAATGATGTGGCCGCTTTGGAAATACAACATTTCACGAGGTTCCAAGTGTCGGCAACTTTCGAGGAGTGGGTGGATCCTAAGGTGGCTAGGATAATGGAAAGAATGAAGTTTGAGCCAGGTAAAGGTTCAGCATTGCCAAACTTTAAAGGGCAGACTACTCGGAAGGGTTTGGGATACAAGTCTGACGAGGAAAAGCCGAAAACCAAGAAGAAAGGGCTGAAGCTGATGGAATGCTTTGTAAAGGCTTCGGGGTATCAAGGAGAGCCCGAACCAGTGGAAGTTAACGGGATTGTGGTGCATGGATTTGAGATCTTCCAAGATATGCTGGGTTAGAAGCCGCTGACAGAGGAAGTTGCGAAAAATGAAGAAGAGAAATGGGAAGAAGAGTTGATGAAATTGGAGAGTCTGACTCTTGAGGAGAATAAGGAGGCTGAGAATAACCCGGTTGCGGAAGATGAAGTGTCTGTAGATGATGAAGACATTTATCTTCCTGATTTATTTGAGTGTACTCCCGCATTTACTAGCAATAAAGACAATCATTTTGCTTACTTTCCTGAGTCTCTTCCTCTTAACTTGCATGACTTGAGCATATTTGATATCAACTCAACTAAAATGAATGCATTCTACCGTGGTACGCCTGAAAACCCCAAGGAAGTCTTAATTGCGAGTGAGGTTACTGCCGAAGAGCGGAAGAATTTAGAAGGGATGTTGGTTAAATATGCCAAAGTATTCGCTTGGTCCTATGAGGATATGCCCGGGGTAGACAGAAGTATTGCCCAGCATGCGATACCGACTTATCCAAATATGAAGCCGGTGAAGCAGAAGCTTCGAAGGATGAGACCTGAATGGGCCGAGAATGTCAGAGAAGAGGTTAAGAAGAAAATAGATGTGGGATTTCTGGAAGTAGTAAAATATCCTGAGTGGTTGGCAAACATTGTGCCCGTGCAGAAGAAAGATGGCAAGGTCAGAATGTGCGTGGATTACAGAGATCATAATAAGGCTTGCCCGAAAGATGACTTTCCTTTGCCTCATGTAGATGTGCTTGTTGATAGTGCAGCTTTATCGGCCATATACTCATTCGCGGATGCGTTCTCGGGATACAACCAGGTCCTTATGGCTGAAGAAGACAAGCATAAAACGGCCTTTGTCACGGAATGGGGTACTTATTGCTACAAGGTGATGCCATTTGGGCTTAAGAATGCAGGAGCCACTTACCAGCGGATGGCCACTACTTTATTTCACGACTTAATGCATAAAGAGATTGAGGTATATGTGGATGACATGATGGTGATGTCAGAAACGATAAGCGGGCATATAGAAGCATTGGAGAAGTTCCTTGAACGAGTCGACAAGTACAACATGTGGTTGAATCCTAAGAAGTGTGTGTTAGGAGTAACATCGGGGAAATTGCTCGGCCATACAGTGTGAATGAGAGGAATAGAAGTGGACCCGAAAAGATCAAGGCTATTACTGAGATGCCAGCACCAAAGACAGAAAAAGAAGTCAGAGTATTCCTTGGGAAAATCTAGTATATCAGTTGGTTTATTGCCAAGTTGACATCAGTATGTGAGCCTATCTTCAAACTGTTGAGGAAAGACCAGCCAGTGAAGTGGAATAAGCAGTGTCAAGAAGCATTTGACAGAATCAGAGAATATTTGGTGAAGCCTCCTGTGTTGAAACCTCCGAGACAGGGCCGGCCTTTGGTACTCTATTTGGATATTGAACCTGAAGCATTAGGGGCAATGATGGTACAAGCAGATGAGATGGGAGTAGAGCATGCAGTCTACTACCTCAGTAAGAAGTTGCTTCCCTACGAAGACCACTATCAGGAAGTGGAGAAGATTTTTTTGGCAATAGTATGGGCGTCCAGGAAATTGCCCCATTACTTCCAATCCTACAAGATCCAAGTGGTAGCGAAGGAGAATCCTTTGAAATACTTGCATTCGGTGCCCTCACTAGTTAGGAAGTTGGGCAGATGGCTAGTGTTGCTGACAAAATTTGATATCGAGTACCTCACCTCTAAAGTGATCAAAGGGCGAGCCGTAGCCGAGTTCCTAGCATTGCAACCCGTTGAATGGGATCAGTACAAGTTTGAGTTCCCGGATGAGGAAATCCAAGCTATAGCAGTCCAAGGGTGGAAGATGTATTTTGACGGAGCAGTGAACTGCAAAGGAGCCGGAATTGGGATCGTAATAGTAACCCCTGAGGGAGAAACCTTGCCTATGGCCAAGAGGTTGACGTTCGGAGTAACTAACAACATGGCTGAGTATGAAGCATGTGCATTCGGGCTTACTGCATTGATAGCCTTGAGAGCTGAGAATGTTGAAGTTTACGGAGACTCAATGTTGGTAATCCGATAGATGCAAGGAGTATTGGAGTTAAAAGAATAACGGTTGAAACCATACTACCTCATAAATCTGGCACAGGCTATCCCTGACTACAAATTCCAGCACTTGCCGCGAGAAGAGAATCAGATGGCAGACGCATTGGCAATATTAGCCGCCACTTGGGAGAATCCGAAAAAATTGATAATGAGACCATTGGTGTTGACAACAGCGAGTAAACCTGTTTACGAGGTAGAAAGGGTCCTGGAAGTAGAGATCAACGATGGAAAACCTTGGTACCATGATATTCAGCGATACCTGGAACATGGGGAATTCCCAAAAGAAGCAGGCAGAAAAGATAAGATAGTCATCCAGAAGTGGGCTTCCCAGTATGTGAACTTGAACGGAGAACTGTACAAGAGGCAAGCGAACGGCATCCAACTGAAATGTTTGTGAAAATAAGAAGCTCAGAAGGTAATGGAAGAAATACATGCAGTAGTATGTGGCCCACACATGAATGGGTTGAATCTGTCTCGCAAGATAGTAAGGCAAGGCTTTTACTGGTCGACCATGGAAGTTGACTGCACGAAACTGGTGAAACATTGTCATGATTGTCAGGAGCACGGTAATTTAAACCATTTTCCGCACACGGAGTTGCATGGGCTATCAGAGTCGTGGCCTTTCTTAGCTTGGGGAATTGATATGATCGGAGAGATTCGACCGAATGCATCAAATAGGCATCCTTTTATAGTAGTGGTGGTAGATTACTTCTCAAAGTGGGTAGAAGCCGAGTCATTCCGCAATGTTACGGCGAAGCAGATGGCCAAGTTCATAGCTCGGAATCTCATATGTCGATATGGTATGCCGCACCATGTAGTAACGGACAATGGAGTCCAATTTCAGGGAGAAATGAAAGCAATGCTACAAAAGTATGGGATATGACATCATAAGTCATCACCTTACAGGCCGCAGGCAAATGGGGCAGTCGAGGCAGCCAATAAGACGATAAAGACAATACTGGCCAAGATGACGGAGAATTACAAAGATTGGGCTGATAAGTTACCGTATGCCCTGTGGGGGTACGGAACTTCGGTGAGGACAGCAATAGGAGCCACACCTTACTCTTTGGTCTATGGAATGGAAGTTGTATTACCGGTAGAAGTTGAGATACAGTCTATACGAGTATTGGTAGAAGCAGAGTTGCCAGAACAAGAATGGGCCTCGCAGAGGTTTGAACAGTTAGCATTGATGGATGAGAAGAGGATGGAATCCTTGCACCACATGCAGATATACCAGAAGAGGTTAGCTCGAGCATTCAATAAAAAAGGTGCATCCTACCAAGATCAGAAAGGGTGATTTGGTGCTTAAGCAGTCGAAGCCGTCGACAACTGACCCGAGATGAAAGTTCAGACCAAATTGGGAAGGACCCTACATAGTTCAGAGAGTAATGGGAAACGGAGCAGTGAGACTGTCAGACTTGGAAGGGAACGAGTTTACCGAGCCGATCAATGTTGACAGATTGAAACTGTATTTTGCCTGAGGAAGAAAAGACTGAGCAGTCACCAAGAGAATTAGTAGAAGACCTAACCCGACGGGATAGGAAACACATTCATACATGCATACACGTAACACATTTTGCATTCTTTTGTGTTTTCTTTGTTTTTTATTCACAGGTTTTGAGGAAGAAAAAAGAGAGAACAAAAAAAGACAAACCAATCAGAATAGTGAAAGCACAGTATCAGATTTAGGGTTGAGGCCCAATTTGGTGTTAGTTTCGGGGAAGAAGCCCAGGGTTGAGGCCCATGTTGGTATTGGTGTTGGTTTTGGGGATGAATCCCGGGGTTGAGGCCCATATGAGTATGAGTTCTGGGTATGGATCTCAGGAGGCGAAGCCCACATTATCAGTAATAGAAAGGAAGAATTCCGTAGAGTGAGTGAGAAAAAAAAAAGAAGTCTTTGATAGTTAGGCATATGTCCGGTGATGACACTGTTTGTTGTAAGGAGAAACCCTAGAAACGATAAGTGCGAGACGTGCTCCCGTCCAGTACTCTGAATGGATTGATCTCGACTAGACTCAACGAGCACTTGATTACGGGATCTCAACAGTAGAAGCCTGAGTGGTTGACAAGATGACTAGTTGAAGAGATGATGGATCAGTGAATGACCGTTTGCCTGGATGTCCACCCTAGTTTACTTATGATATGATACATGATATGGTTGGAAATAAAAGAAAAAGTCTCTACAATGAAAAGAAAGGAAAAAATGGACCATCTATAACCGATAAGCATGAAGCTTCCCAATGGGTGAGTATTAGGACCACCATGAGGAGATATGCTACCTTAAAGGGTAGGTGTGTCAAAAAAAAAGAATGAAAAGAAACAGACAAGAGAAAAAAAAAGAAAAAAAAAAGACCATATCATGTTGAGTATGACGAAGTAATCACAAAGTGTGATTAAAACATCTAGATTGGTTAAACCCACTGATCCGATTCTCCGAGGCGAAATCATCAAGTTGGCCTAATTAAGGACTAAGCTGCGAAAGAGCCTTGGCACACACATACTAGGAGTCTAGTTCAGATCACTCATTCAGACGATCGGAGTTGAGTATATCAAATACTTTGAAGGTTCTCTGGTTTTGACACGAAGCATTCGTTGAGGATGAAAATATGTTTAGCTATCCAGACTATCTTGTGAGCTACAATACGGTATTTTGAGATGCAACATCACATCAGTATCAGTCATTGCCAGGTATGGAACTCTGGGGGCGAGGCCCACATCACATCAGCATCAGTTTTGCCAGGTACGGTACTCCGGGTATGGAGATATCATTGCGGCACTCTAGTTATGGAGACGCAACTACGACACCTCGGGTATGGGGTTCAGCACGCCTGGTATGGCACTCCGGGTATGGAGACATCACTGCGGCACCCTAGGTACGGGGTTTAGTACGCCAGACTTTCCTGGACTATCGTGGACTATCGCGGACTATTGTGGACTGTCGCGGACTATCGTGGACTATTGTGGACTATCGTGGACTATCGTAGACTATTGTGGACTATCGTGGACTATCGTGGACTATTTTGGACTATCATGGACTATTGTGGACTATCGTGGACTATTGTGGACTACCATGACACCCTAGGTACAGGGTTTAGCACGCCAGGAATGGCACATCATCAATTCAGTTCAGAGCAACAGGCAAGCCAGACGGCAGTTGGCGAGCCAGGTAAGTGAAAATGAATCGCACGTACTTTGATAGGTTTGTCATTGTCACACACTGCACAAGTCCCATCAAAGTGAGGGCGACTGTAGGCACTGTAGTTTTGCATATAAGTCCCGACGATGAGTCTCGCATGGAGACACTACCTCTTTTATTTCGTGGGAAACGGACGTCGGAATGGAATAGTCAAGAATTGACACATTGTTGGATTTAACTCATTGGATTAGCTTCAGGTTCGCTTGTTGGACCTCCGTTTCAAAGCACACACCCTTAGCCCAAAACCCCGCAAGACACATACCAAGCCCACACACCACTAAGACACACACCGAGCCCACCAAATGGACCAAGCCCACACGCCCATAGCCTTCCTAATTAACGAAAATCATATTTAACACATGCATAAATCAAGCAAAATCCACTTCCTAAATTAAATAAATCCCATGGATCCGTTGCCTAAATAAACCAAATCATATCCTTAACTAAAGAAGAATAAATCAAATTAAATCAAATCATTTCCCTAATTAAAAGATTTCTTTATCCCATACTAATTTAAAAAGATATCCCATTAATGCACAAAGTCTTCTCCTTCTCAAACAAGGAAACCCCCACCCCTTTGCCTATAAAAAAGCCCTTCACCACACATCTAAACCCTAGCTCATACACACAATACTCTCACAAGAAACAATCAAAGCTCACTCACGCCCAAGACAAACAGAAATCACCTTCATTGCCGTCCACATCACTACCAAAAAAACCTTGGATTGTCGCCCATTCACTGCCTAAAACCGCACCATAAACCCCCCTACATACTGCCCAGTTCAGCCGCACATTCACTGCCTATAGCCGCACATCACAGCCTCTTTAAACTGCCGCAAACCCCACCTTACTACACGCCTAAACTACTCACTACACTGCCCCAAAAACTATTGCACATTACATCCAGTTCAGCCGCATATTACATCTAAAATTACCGCATATTAGACCCTTAAAACAACCCCGAAAACACCCTGAAACTGCCGCATAAACTGCTAGTTTTTTAGCCTTAAAATAGTGCAAAAACAGCAGCCCAATCCCCCTTAAAAATCTCCAAAACAGTCCTTTAATCACCCAAAAAACAGTGACCAGAAAATACAACAAAAACAGTAGCGAAACGGAGTGAAAATAGCAGCCCAAACAGAGAAAGAGCGAGGAAAAATATTGGATTAGTGAACCAGAAAAGTTATGGAACATCAACCCTTCCGACGGCCGTGTAACGCGCTTTCAAGAGACGACAAAAAGAGGTTAGACCTGAAGGCACCTTTTTTATTTATTATCTTTCGTTTCTTTTATTATTTTTATATATTATCGCATGAGAGTCGTTTATTGAGGCATGATGTGAATTTCGGATGAACGGAATGCGTGTTTTCTTCTGTGGTATATCGGATGGAAACTCAGACGTAAATTCTGTAGCTGAATCCGAATGAACGGTATTACGGTTTGCACTCGGGATACAATGCCACGTACCACTTGAGAGACACGTATTTCGTTTCATCCAACCTTTGTATTTGAGCATGATTTAGTCAAGTATGTTATTTATTTTTTAAGTATGATTAGGTTACTTTTTATGCATGGTTTAGTTGTTTATCTTAAGCATGATTAGTTATTTATTTTGCGTTTGGAATTTGCATTATGTTTAGGTTGTTATTTGTTTTCTGGATTAGATAATTGAAGTATGTTCATGAGATTGCCGTGTGATATTGTATGCTTGCCGTTATGATGATTTACTTTTCAAGCATGCAAACTTAGACATAGGATTTACTTTGACGAATGTGAACTAGATCCAAGTTACTCTTGAACATATATGTTGCGTAGATTCGGTTAATTCATTTCACAAATCATATCATTACAAGTGGCATAAGTAAGGGACCATTCCGAACCCAATGGTTTGAGGTCTTCCCTTGTGAGGGGTAAGTGCGGCTTTAAATCATTTTCCCGGTTCACACCGGATGGAGACTCCATGTTATTTCTCCGGTTTAGTTCCTCCGTGGGCTATTCCGTACTCCCAACTGGACCGCGAGCCTAGTACAGTGTCATCAATATTTGTGTCCTACAATCCCCCAAGCCACTAAACTAGAACTGGGGGTGCGGATATATGCTACCCACTAAGCTCTGAAACTGGGATCTAGGGGCATCTGTCATCCCTAGTCTTGAACTAGGATTTGGGGGCGTTACGTATCGCCGTCCCCTCAGTCCTCTACATGTGCACATGTTCTCTGTCCGTCAATTCCAAACTGTAGCAAGTTACATACTGAGGTGGGTTTTTCCCTCATGCCTCAAAAAACCATAGAATCATACTTTAAAAACATTTTTGTCTCAAACATAACTTAAAACATAAGTCTTCATGAAATAACTGTGATAAAAGTAATCTAACGCACTAAAGCGTAAAAGAATAAGTCTGTTTGCAAAAATAACACAATAAAAATCAATTAAAAAGAGTAGTGTCCACTCACTATTTTGGAGTTCCGATAGACTTTCTTCACTTCGCTGGCGAAACTTGTGATTCCTGCGATGATCTATCTGTTGGGGTTTTGGCGATGGCGCAGCGGAAGCTCGCGGTTCTTGTGAAATCGTAATTTTAAAACTTTTTAAATTACCGAATAAATTATTCAATATTTTAATCTGAATAATTCATTCATATTTCACCTAAACATATTTATTTAATATCAAATAACGACATAAAAAGTTAAGAAATATCGTGAAACTTTTACGAAAATGTTTTTCTGTAAAATGACATAAAACACGTTTTTGACCGAACCGACTACCCAATGCACATGAGGGCTACCCAGGTCAGCCCCAACAGTACTAGGACAGTTCATGGGCTGCCCGAACAGTGACCAATTCATTGTTTGGGCAGTCGTCATCCAGTAACTCCATTTTTCATCGTTTTCGCATATTTCAACTCCGAAACAGTTTTCGGAAATTGTTCCAACACCCAAAACAAATCCAATACATTTATATGACATAATTTTCATCACAAAAAACCCAATTTTTTCAGATCTGATCCAGAAACCAAAAATGTCAATATTTCATGCTTTAATCTAATTTTCTTAACATTAATCACATTAATCACAACACCAATCCAAGCCACCACCAATGAAGCACCCAAGAGTAATTCTAGGAATTACAAGAGTGGTCATAACACTCTAGAATGGAAATAAGTCATCAAATGATAAAATTGAACTAATATTACACTAATATTATCCAATCTAACTTCACACATGCATTTAGCCTCCAAATCCATCCTCCAAATCAAAAATCCCCAAAATCTAAGAAAGAAAGTAAACCCTAGAACAATTCTAGATACTCAAGAACAAGAAATAAAATTTCTAAGCTTAAGAATATTAAAGATTACCTCAAAATTTTCAAATTTCCTTAAGCTTTCTTCTTGATTTATTCACGTTTTCTCAAGTTTTTCTCAAAAATAATTTTGGAAGCTCTTTAAAAATGGTGGAAACTTGGCCAAGACAAGCTTAATGAAAGAGAAAATAATTTTTCCCTTTAAATATGCACATGGCCGAAATTTAGGGGTGAGAGGCATTTTTGTCATTTTGGAAAAAATATCTAATAAGCTTTTAAGTTGTCAAATTCAATTTGATAACTTCAAACTTAAATGAATATGCCACTTGTTACCAATAATAATTAAACATTTTCATAACAATTATGAAAAAGAATATCTTAATTATTCAAATATTTAACATTTAAATATCTAAATAATTAATTAATTTAATTATTATTATATATGTATTTTTATTTATATTAAATAACAAATACATATAGTAATGACATGTGTCAAAGTCTCATTTGATAATTAATTAATATGTACCAAATTAAATTTTGTATCAAATATAAATACACATTAATTATTAATTGACCAAAATTCCCTAAAGCATGTGTTTTCGTCTAACCATTTAAACGATTCGAATTAACTCATTTAATCCGGTGAAGTATTATGAATAATATGTATTATTAATAAAGTGTTTCCCAAGTGCTCAACGAGTACACTTTATATTGTAGGACTCTCTAAGTTTAGGTTTATCCATCACGAAATCTAATTTCGTGTACATAATTCACCCACTCATGAATTATGACGACCACGGATAATCTCGCAAAACTATGCAAGTCGAGTTCATTGCATACGTATAATCCCTCTGTCACAAGCTATCCATATTATACCTGAGATATAGATAAGAACGTCAAATCCTTATGGTATAATATAGTCGAGTTTCAAATTTATGATCTCTAAATAACATTCGGAACTCGCTTCCGAAGTTATACCACAGCCATGGATTTACAAGATCACGCTGCAGCTGAGGTAGCAAAAGCAGCAATTTGGATCTGTAAATTCCTAAGTGGATTAGGAGTAGTTCCGTTAGCAGCTGAGCCCATACCTTTGTTTTATGACAATAACGGGGCTATAGCGCAGGCTAAGGAACCACAGTCTCATTAACGATCCAAGTATGTACTTCGACGGTTTCATCTGATTCGTGAGATCATACATCATGGCGATGTGAAGATCGAAAAGAGTGAGCAATTTTCTGCTCACTGTCGCACATCCAAATAGTGTTACGGGGCCCAATTTGATTTCCTTTTAATCCATAATTTTTGGGGAACAAATAGAGGTGTTTTATGACTATTTCGGGGCTGGTTTTATCTGAAAAATCAGACCTGAAACTCAGTGGCAATTGACGCAAACAAGGGCTGATTTGGGCAGTGAGCTGGGCGTATTTCGGGTCCAAAACAGTCCAAATTTTCACTGTTGTTTGGGGGGTGTTCCGGGGCTGAAATTTGATTAAAAACACAAGTAAAATTTCAGTGGGAGAGCTGGTCACATTAGGCCTTAAGGAGAGAAGGACATACAATTTTTTCTAGTCTGATCCTGGATGCCTTGCGTGTTTCCGCTGCGGTAGGAAAGTGGTTCCCACATTGAGGAGCCCCGGCGTAGGTTGAGAGATAATATCAACCCTTGTATTCTTTTGGGTTGACATTCATTTTATACAACCTCTTCAGCTCTGCGATAGATAGCTCTCCCAATCCGTCTCTGCTCCAAATCACATACAGTCTTGCCAGCACCATTCATTCATTTAGATTCAACTGGCATGCAACAATATTCATTTCTTCTAACATCTTCGCAAAATATCTTTGCATGGGCAGGCGCAACCCCATGTCAAATAAAGCCATACAGAGCACCGCTTGATCATCGCAGGGACAACTCGCTTGATACCGTTCTCTTGGGACACTCAGTTTGATTGCCTTAGGGATGTTAAGCATTGCCCTCGGTTATTCTAAGTCAGCCTCAGTTATTGATGAAGCCTGATATATGTCCAGGTTCACAAAGTTGGGCTCGAGGTGATTGGGCTCAAGTCGGTGTTGGACAATTATGACCCATAACATCACTATTTGTAAAAGACATTGTGTTTTTGTATAAATTAACTATGTGACAAAGGAAATTGCTATTTTGTCATTTTGTAATTGGATTACTTGGATGTATAAATGATAAAAGTCCTTATGATTAGTTCCGAATTAATAAGATATGAGACAGTATTAATCCACAAATGGTTTAATCATTAAATATCCCTAGTCATAGTATTATGGAGACTGGACATCGATAATGTGAAATAGATTAGTATTACACTTGTGCGCGTTATGGAAGCTTAACGGCATAGTTCTCATATATTTAAGTATTGGATACTTATGCAAGTGTGATATGAGGTTCTGTTAGCCGTTGGACCGGGAATAGCTTCGCTCTAGATAGACCCATCGGAAGCCCATTGGTAGTATGACTATGTGTCTAAGGGAATCCGAATCAGGGTAGGTGTATGTGGTCTTAACCTGAGACTTGCATCGCTAATACTTGCGTCAATCAGTACGTTTTGGTTTTGGTCGTCCGGAACTTTAACAGGTTCTGTGTACGCCTCTTCTGGGTTTATTGAGAATCGTAATGTATTGGGTGTGATGTCAAGATGGAAGTATCACTTCAGTCATATGGAGACAATGATCACGCAAGGATACAAAACTAGTACTCTTAAATGCTGTAGCTATAAGGATAGTATAACTAGGTCATGATTATCTGATTATAGAGACTAGTTGCTGATGATCTGATATATGCTTCGTACGGGGCAGACACAATTCCAACCCCATGCCTAGCATGTGACATCCGATACTGGATCGTAATACGCAATACTTAGTATTCTACGCCTGATACAGATTATATATTCCTCATTGAATATTTCTGGAGAATTGGGTAGACACGGTGATTTGCTAGAACCAACCATGTCTTGTAAATCGGTGAGAACGTGGTACGGGGTACGCATATGTCGGATAGTCCGACAACCATATTTATTGCCAATATATCCAGAGATCTCTTGGGTCGCTTCCCAAAGATTCACCGATGACATTTAACTCGAACATAATTAATCTGAGATTAATTATGAGAGAGAAAATTAATCTGGGATTAATTACGGCAAGAATTTATCTGGGATTAAATTCGTCTAGAAGAGAGAACGCGATTAATTTAGAATTAATCGGCAAAGTAAATTTAATAGTTAAATTGGATTTTACTATTTAATTTTTTTAATTGGGCTTAAATAATATATTGGATATATTAATTGAAATTGGATTTCAATACGGAATTAAAATTGGATTTTAATTCAAGCGAACAAATTAATTTGGAATTAATTCGTAAACGACTTTCGTAATAATTTTGCTAGGCATTATTATTTAATTAAATTGGATTTAATTATTTAGTGACGGAAAATTCGTTTAGTTGGATTAAACGAACCGGGCCCAAAGTGTATTGTGTAAAACCAACTTAAATTTGGCATTCAAATTTGGGTGGGACCCACATCACTCACATCACATGTCACTATTTGTGATGGAAGTGGTTGGCAACTTTAATTGTTAGACATTAATTACACATCACACAAGTTTTTGAGATATGTTTTTAGAAAATACTATTCACACTTCTCTCTTTCATCTCCATCTCCTCATGGCCGAACCTCCCTCTCTTTGTTCTTGAATTTTTGTTGCAAAAATTCATCAAGCTAGCACTTAAGGAGTCATTTTAAGGTGATAGAGAAACTCACCCAAGAGTTTGGAACTCAAAAAGAAAGCTTGGATCTTCTTCATCAACATACAAAGATTTTTGAAATCACACATCCATTCAATGTAAGTTTTTTTCGCAAACTTTCTTGATATATTCACATACGAATCAATGTTTAGAGACCATTGGCATATCTAGGACACTAACAGTCGGGGCACCCCTCTGTGGTAGGACTGATTTTCCTCTTTAGAAATGGTCGGTGTGGTGTCATAGTCATCGAGGCTCTCCGAACCCGAGTTGTGTATGTTGACTGTCTGTTCCTGGCGTGTTGATTCCACACTGAGAGGTAGAACGTTGAAGGGAGTTGGAGAAAAGGATCTTGAGTCTGACATTTCTTCCAAGACAAAACCTGATGATGGAGGTTAGTTCGAAATACTTAGTTATAAAAGCTAATTCTATGATTAGTATAGTTAAGTACGCAAAAATTAGGGTTTACTGTGTCATCATCCCTACTAAGGGGCTAACCCTAAAAGGCTATAAGCACCATAAAAATGGAAAAATAGGAGAATGCAAAGCTTGTACAAGGCAAACACACCCACAAAGAATCCCAGAAACAAATATTTATTATCCCTAACATAAAACCCATTAAGAACACACCTAAATATACACAAAAAAACATAAACACATCCACGTAAAAGTAGACTCACCCCTCATGCTACCATTAACGCACAAGAAAACCTAGAACAAAAGGCAAATTGCACAAGCATACACATAAATAGGTCATCTTCATTATCACAAACAATAAACGTAAGCAAATAATGAGGAAGTCAGTAGGGAAATTACTTGTAGAGCATGAATATGGTAGAAAGAGTTGTGTGAAGCTGTTGAAGAGTTGAAGTTGCAGAAGACGGTGAGAACCTCTGAGAGTTCTTTAGAGAAGATGAAGTGGTAAAAGGAGAACTTGAAGAAGAATAACCTTTAAATAGGCTACTCGGGCTGATTTTGGCCGTTGGATTGAGGTAAATGGACTAGATCAACGCCACATATGATGGAGATCTCGGACATTGAATTCAAATGAGATGCTCAGATTGAAGCCATAATTTCTGTTGGGCATAGGTGTTTTGGGTTTTGGTGCGCTAACCACGGATGTGTGACATCTGGCATCTCAGGGAGACGAAGCAAAAAAAAGTCGTGACAGATGTGATGACATTTAAGAAAGACCTTTAAGGCTTCACATCTTCCTAGAGGCGATTCAGAAATCCTAGAAAAACTCTTCAGTTGGCGATGAAATGGAGGAAATCATTACAGAAAGAGAATCTTTAGAGATATGTATGTCTTCCTGACCCGAAGGACATGACAGTAAGAATAGTTACGAACTACGACCCGGGGACATAGGCGCAGTCTACACCGTCTTTATTATAGTTCCTGGCATCAACTCACTAACTCATTGATAACAAGAACTATGGGCCATATATTGATGGTGGTTTTTCACCCCAGAAAATTAGAATCTCGAGGAAGGGTAAGTTGGGGATTGTACTTGACCAGGAGAATGAAGAGGGCCTAGAGAGGCCGTTCGATAAGGGAACCGAGCCCATTGTACCACAATCATACCTAGAGCAATACCGACTGTTGAAGTGGAGTTGGGATATCGACCCGACCTGATGAAGTATTAGATTTGGAATCACTTAAGCATTAGTGGAGGTCGACCCGAGATGGTCTGAACTTACCGACCCGACCCTGTTAAGGAAGTTAGAAGAGATGACCAAGCATGATTCACCTTGGCACATGATCCGAGGAGCAGAGCTAAGACCACAAGGTATCCAGTACTTGAGACCACATGACGCATTCCCTATATGAAAGTTTGGGCCTCCATAAGGCTTATGTGATGGGAGTTAGTCAGCGACTTCCCTTAGGAAGAGACTCTGACAGACGGATTAGTACTGGAGTGGTCGAGTCGTAACTGTCACGTTGGCAGAACGTGTAGCAGTGGATAAAATGATGGAATGATGGGCTTCTGCTGACAGATGGTGGTTGAGTCAGAGGTTAGAGCTACTGTTTGCACAGTGTTTGAGGAAAAGAAGCATGGAGAACAATGTCAGAATGACGTGGACTGAGGTCATGGGTTGGCAGAATAGTAGATTCAGAAGTCTATATAAAGGAATCAAAGACTCAATTTCAAAGGTTGGTTGTTTTGTTATTTCATCACTTGTAAGGAGAGTTCTAAGAACTTAGTGAGAGAGAGAAAAGTGGTTGCTTTCGACCCGAACAAGTAATAAAATCCCCCATCTTTACTCCTGTAGATGTATGTTGGAGCCATTCTCCGTCGAACCGCATTAATCTCTTGTTTCCCCTGTGATTTTCCGTTTGCTTTCGTTTCTAACTAGCCAAACAAATTCACTGATTGTGGTAGATCTATTTGAGGGGTTGAATTCTCATATCACCATTGGAATGAAAAAACAGTCGCCAATAATGTTAATGTCAATATATTATAGAAACAAAATAAAAAAAGAAAACAAAATAAAAAAAAAGAATAAAATTAATATTCAATATTCATAAATAAATTTTTAAAAAATGAATCATGAAAGGAAGATATGCATGAATAAACTATATAATTTTTTTTTTTTAAAAAAATGAATAACATTCATTCAAACTTTTAGAGGTAGGCATAGTTCGATCCGGGTCAGTATGATTATAAAAAAAAAATTGTTATTATAATTCTTTTATTTTTTAAAAAAGTAATGTTACTTTTTTATAAAAAAAAAATTATAATTATTTTTCATTGTCGTTTTGGGTACAATTCGGTTTTTTTAATATTTTAATAATAATAATAATAAATTTAAAAATTAATAGCATTCACTGAATCTAACATTTACTTGAATTTTTTCACATTATATCTCTTCTAATCATCACAACTACACCAATAAATTTTTTTCATAACATATACTTATCATTTAAATTATTTAAAATATAGGGGAAAAAAGAATAATAATCAAAGCAAAAAAATTATAAATATTTCGTGAAATTAATCATCATTGAACACTAAAACAATTAAATAATAAACTAAATATAATTATAAAATAACAACATAATATGATTAGATTTTTAAAAAAATCAATAAATTAACACTCAATTAATTTGGTTCGATTTTTTAGTTAAAAAGTATTCTAATTTGGTTCAGTTCAATTTTTTTAATTAAAATATCGAAAAATTATTTTTGAAAATAAAAAACAATTATCATTTCGGTTCGATTCGATTCGATTCTTTTTGTTCAATTCGATTTTTCAATTTCAGTTTTTTTTTTTATCTACCCCTACAAACTTTGTCTATGACTTTATGTCCACGGATGACAACAAGCTGTATATTATATGATGATGTCAATATCTGTGCGCGGTTCTAATATATCAGGCTCATCACTTGATATAGGAAAGTATGAGAATCATTTCTGAAAATAAATAAGTCTTTATGTATTATTACAGTAAATCTTAAAGAGTTTAAGTGTCATTTTCAGGGAAAAATAAGACAAATTGAGGATAAAATAGGAATAAAATGAGGACAAAATACAATTAATTTATACTCCAAACATAATTTAAAAAAATAAAAGAAGAACTCATTCTTTTTAGTTGTAACTTTTTATACTCTGTTTTGTTATCATTTTATTAAGGTTGCCAATGGGTCGGGCTTTGGCCAAGCCCTAACCCTGACCCTTAAAATATATTAAAGTTCAAACCCTGAAAAACCATATCTGTTTATGAGAGGACCAGGCCAGGCCCTATCCCGCTTGATATGGGGCCAGGCCCCCGGGCCTAGTCCAATCTTAAGTTTTTAAAAATATTATTAATTAAATAGTTATATTTTTTTAAAAAAAAATTTGACATAACCTCCTTATAAAATGAATTTTTCAAAAGTTTACTGTACTAAGAAAATAATAGGCAATTCTAATACAACTTAAACAAGTTTAAAAAATAATAATAAACCATAAAAATACTACATTAGTATATTAAACAATATAAATAATAAATAATTTTAAACAACAAACATATAAATATATATAATTTTCTTAAATACGGAACCGAAACTTTTATTTTAAAAACTTTTGTATGATTCTTTAACCAAAGGCCTAACCCCGGCCCAATGGTCGATAATCCCACCAAAAGAGTAGCAGCGAGCAGACAACGATATCCTATAATTCAAGCAATTAAGTTTTTTGAAAGCGTTATCGATGGTGGAGAGAAGAAAGCCTTTGGTACTTTCTTCTACTAAAATTCTCATCAATTCAGTACTGAGTTCGTCGCGCCGAGTCACTGGCGGCGAGAAAGTCGTTAGAGATGACGTGTCACCTAGTTTGCAGTTGCCGGCGGGAATTCTTCGGTTTTCGAAGGACAAAATTGACATTTCTGATTCTAAATTTGCTTCCCTTGACGATTCTTCTTTGATCGGCCTCTGCACTTCTGTTTTGAAACGACTCTCTGTCACTTCCGGCTCACTTGTAAGCTTTATTTTAAGTATTTGTGGTCGCTGTTTAGCCATTATAATTCTGCAATTGATACTGTTTGTATTGGATTAGTGGCTAATAGCTTTTAAGTATTTGTGGTCAAGGCTTATATTTTCAATCATAAATCCAATTTTGACTAGCTATGTATTGATTTAATTGTATGGAAGAATAAAAAAGCCCGTATTTTGCTTAGTTGGATATTGTTTCTTTTGAAGTTCAATGACCTTTTTTTTTTAATTTTAACCTGCAAGGTGCTTGTCAAGAATGTGGAGACGAGTAAACAGAGAATTGCACATGTTGTTGTTTTAGATCCTCTGACTACTCGTAAACAAATATCTGATGATGATGAAATACACTCTAGACACTATTCCCACACAATGCTTACTTTTCCTTCTTATCATTTGCCTCAAGATGACATGGAATTCTTGGATCAACGGGTTGCTTATTTGTCACCACTGTTAGCTTTTAACCTGGACTTGCACATATCGACCCTGAAATTTCTTGTCCACCAAGGGAAAGAGGTCTTAGAATCGCTTTTCATAGCTAGAGTTGATGGTGAGACTTCTGGACAAGACAGTGAATCATCATTGATCAAGTTAGGACTGCAAAGTGTGGGCCAACTGCCAAAGTATGCCTCACACTTGCGGGTTTCTTTTGTCAAGATTCCGGAATGTGGTACCCTTGAGTCTTTGAAAGGAAGTTCGGTTATTGAAGCTGAGGAACGTCAAGAAAAGATTGATTTGGCTTTACGCAACTACTTTGAAGTGGATAGGTACCTAACAAGAGGTGATGTTTTCAGCGTCTGCATAAATTGGAATTGCAGTTCGGTCACTTGCATTCCTTGCCACCAAAGATTGCAAAATAGAAGTGATAACGTTATCTACTTCAAGGTAAGTTCCCTTTATATATCCTCAGTGGCTCCATAATCTCAAGGGCTCCCATCAGATGGTAGTTTCATGTTCTCAGGTTGTGGCTATAGAACCATCAGAGGAAGCAGTTCTTCGAGTTAATCGCACCAAAACTGCTCTTGTGCTTGGTGGGAGTGTTCCGTCTGCTCTTCCTCCAGATTTGTTGATTTCTGGATCAAATGATTTTGTACCTTTGCAAGGGGACACGGTGAAGATTTTGGCCTCCATACTTGCCCCACCTCTATGTCCATCAGTGCTTTCTTTAAAATTCAGAGTTGCAGTTCTACTACATGGCTTGCCAGGTCTTTTTTATTACACTTTATGATTTGTTGCTGGCTTTGGAATACGATACGAAGATGTGACATCTTTAATAGATCATGCTATTTGATTTTGCAGTAGAAAACATGTTAAAATATAAACCAATTTCTAAAACATGATGTTCTTGGTTCTTTTAGTAAGTCTATTCACGTTCTATGAGTGTTGCTCGGTGCTGATCAAATATTTATCAGGTTGTGGTAAGAGAACTGTTGTTAGATATGTTGCTCGTAGATTGGGGTTACATGTAGTGGAATATAGCTGTCATAACTTAATGGCGTCTTCTGAAAGAAAGACATCTGCTGCACTAGCTCAAGCATTCAACACAGCTCAAAGGTGAACCAGTTGACACGTTGGTATGATATATGCTAGTTGTTTGATTCTTGCGAGCTTTGCCATACTGCATTTTGCTTAATATTTTAGGAAGACGCTCTTTGGGAAATAAGGTACTCGTGTAGTTTGAAACTTACGATCCTTTGCTTTAATAAAAACTCTATATTTCAGTTGAATGAGTAACCTTATATCCGTTTTCTTCTTTTTCTTTTTAATCTCTAATCATCTTATTCTTATCATAGTATAACCAGTCTGTATCTATACTCTAGGGAATTGCTTGAATTATGTCCTCAGATTCATGGGGATATTTCTCTTGTTCTATTGTTGATGATTACATGAGATTTAGTTTTAGGTTTGAGAGTAAAAGGGCACTTTATTTGGCTTTGTTTTAGTGCCACTGACACCTTCTCTTCATCATATACTGATTTTTGACAGATACTCACCAACAATTCTTCTTCTCCGCGACTTTGATGTTTTTCACAATTTGGTCTCCAATGAGAGTTTACCAAATGATCAAGTTGGCTTCTCCTCTGAAGTTGCATCTGTTATTAGGGAATTCACTGACCCAGCCGCTGAAGATGGAGACGACTATGATGAAGAAGAATCACATGGTGATTTTGTAAGTTGCTTCTTTTTTTGTTATGCTGTATTTCTCTTCAAAATAGATTAATTTTTGAGTTTTTCTTCCAGTGTTCTAAAACGCTCTAGGTGCTAGTTGGGCGGCGACCCAACGCCTAGTCGGAACCTAGGCAGAGCCTAGGCGGTTAATCGAAAATTGATGATTTCTATAATTAGGTTTAAGATTTGGTATGATTTGAAGAAACTAATCATAGAGAAATGTTGTTTGAATAATGGGTAATATTTATAAATGGCCAATTTGATGATAAACTAACAAAATTTGAAAAAAAAATAGTTTTTTGAAATTAGGGTTTACGCTCTAAATTTGGATTTTTTCAAATTGATGAGTTAGAGAGCTAATTTTGTAAAATTAAGGTTAGGATTGAGGTGTGAAATTTGGCCGGAAAAAGCAATTAATATCGAATTCTGCTTTGCCAGTGAAAATTTGCCGGAATGGGCAGAAAACGCTGCCCATTCCGGCCAGCGCCTGGCCCCCATGATTTAGGGCCTGGCGCGGCGGCCATAGGCCGCCAAACCTATACTCGCCGCCTAGGCGGCGTGTTTTAGAATGATGTTTTCTTCTTTGTTTCTCTCATTTTATCAGTTTTATATTATGAAGATGGAGTAATGCCTTCGCTCTAATACATTCAAAAATCTTCTGTTGTATTCCATGTATGAACTAGAAACAAAAAATATCTCATTCCAAAAGAATGGAAGAGTAGTATATAATTTGTCCCATCTAGCTCCCTCAAAAGGCTTGCATGTATCACTAATTTTAATGTTCTAGAGAATGCTTATGTTATATTATTTACCTTGAGTATGACTAGTAGGGGGAAAATTCAAGTCAACAAGGGAATAATATACTCGGATGGTTTTTATTGCTATTTAACATAAAAAATAATACTTACTGTGCATTAGGATTTGTCAAATGTTTACTTCTACATCATGTACATGCAGCTAGTAAAGGAGATTGAGAAGACACATAGACAACAGGTGCTATTAGTTGCAGCTGCTGAAAGTTCTGAGGGTTTGCCACCAACTATTAGGAGATGCTTCAGTCACGAAATAAGTATGGGTCCTTTGACTGAACAGCAAAGAGTTGAAATGCTGTCCCAGTTGCTGCAAGGCGTTTCTGAACTCATCTCTAATGTATGTTGAGATATCGTGCTTTCTATTCTGTTTTGTGCATTTAGGGTTTATTATTTCAGATATTAATGATGGAAAAATCTGTCCATCAGTGTGGTTGAAAGTTGATTTCTTGACTGCATATTTATGTGTGGCATGCATGTATCACTGCGGGAGGCACATCCAAGAATATAATGGTCAGATTTTACTTGTTGTAGACAGGCTCAGAGGAATTTGTAAAGGACATAGTTGGACAGACATCCGGATTCATGCCAAGGGATTTGCATGCTCTGGTTGCAGATGCCAGTGCCAACTTTATACGGAAGAGCAATTCTGAACTTGACAAAGCTGAGCCTGGGGAATCAGATCTTAAAGTCAAATCAGTGCAGGATGATAAGTCAACTAACACTGCTTCTCAGGTTATGGGGAAAGAAGATTTGGTCAAAGCAATGGAGCGATCAAAGAAAAGGAATGCATCTGCTTTAGGTGCTCCTAAGGTAATTAGTGTCAGAAAGAAATTTACACCGTCATAAATTTTTGTCATCTTCTATACCGTTTTGCTTATACCGTGAAGTATTGGTCAACAAGCAACAAATAGTTTTCCTCTTTAATTAAAGTATTTCTGGATATAGAATGGATTTTTGAGTCTGGATTTCACTGCCCTAGGTTCCTAATGTGAAATGGGAAGATGTTGGTGGGCTTGAGGATGTGAAGAAATCAATTTTGGATACTGTTCAGGTATGGCATCCCTTTATATCTACCATCTCCAAACCTATACATCAATCTAGCAGGATTTTTCTATTTTATCGTGTTCAAAAACTTTCCAAGAGTTAAGGTAAATATAAACAGATGGAAACTTGATTATCAAGTATGTTAGCCTTGTACATGAAATAAAGATAAGTATTCAAGCATTATTTGCTCATGATGTTTTTGTCCCATGAGTTTTGTATTTAGTTTACATTTTTTTGTAATTAGCACTCACTGGTTCTGAATTACATAATATTAGTTTTCAAATCTTGGAGTTATAATCTTATCTTCCAAACTTTGCAGTTACCTCTCCTGCACAAGGATTTGTTTTCTTCTGGCTTGCGTAAACGCTCTGGTGTTCTTCTATATGGTCCTCCTGGAACTGGGAAAGTAAGTCACTGTGTAATTACATTGCAGTAAGTTCTCAGTTAAAAATCTACCTTTTAACCTTCTTGTTGTTCTTGTGTTAAATGTCAGACTTTATTGGCAAAAGCTGTGGCAACAGAATGTTCCCTAAATTTTCTTAGTGTGAAAGGACCTGAACTTATTAACATGTACATAGGAGAGTCGGAGAAAAATGTTCGAGACATTTTCCAAAAGGTTAAAATATTCTGTCTATTTCAATAAATCTTCAACAACAAAAATACTTTTTAGTGATATGGTTTTAGAACATAAAAGTTGCTGTTATTCATGTATTTTACATTTTTGCAGGCCAGGTCAGCACGCCCATGTGTCATCTTTTTTGATGAACTTGATTCTCTAGCTCCAGCTCGGGGTGCCTCTGGGGATTCTGGGGGAGTTATGGATAGAGTCGTTTCTCAAGTAAAGACACATTTGCTACATTTTTGACTAGTTGGTATTTTAAATCACCAAAATTTAATTAAACTGTCTAATTTCTTTTGTTACTAGATGCTTGCGGAGATTGATGGTCTAAATGATTCTTCACAGGTTATTCACCTACTACACAATATTCTCTTAACCAGATTAATGTTGCTTTTTTTCCTTTTTGCTTATGATGTAAAAAAAGACACCATACTTCTGTTGGTCCTTTAGGACCTATTTATTATAGGGGCAAGCAACAGACCGGATCTTATTGATCCAGCACTTCTGCGGCCTGGTCGATTTGACAAACTTCTATATGTTGGAGTTAACTCGGATGCATCTTACAGGGAGAGGTTAGTAATCCTTTTAATTCAGTTACTATTTCATGGTTTTATGTAATGTATGTTCTAAGTTCACACGATTTTATTTGCTTGCATCTATATCTCTGTGTTTAGGGTCCTTAAAGCACTTACCAGAAAGTTTAAACTGCATGAGGATGTATCTCTTTATTCAATAGCAAAGAAATGTCCCCCAAACTTCACTGGTGCAGACATGTATGCCTTATGTGCAGATGCTTGGTTTCACGCTGCAAAACGGAAGGCAAGTCAACTTTCAAAATTTCATCGAAATGCTCTCTTTACGGGGTTAATTTTTTCTAGGGTGAGGCTATTTGCACTCTAAAAAATACTTTGAACACTCTCTTTAACTCATAACACCCACTTGTTAAAATTTTAAAATAAACTTTTACTCAACACACTTTTGAAAATGCCAAAACAGCCCTCATTTTGATCTCTTCAAAGTTCAAACCCAGAAAAATAATTTTCATACCAGGAACTTATTCAGTACTGCATAATGTATGGAAACCAAACTTCTCATTCTAAAATTATTTAATTGGTTATAGTTTGAAAACAATTACAATGTGCATGGACTTGAAGAAGCATTACTGAAATTAGAAAAATAAAAATTAGGGTTATGTTTATATAAGGTGTATTGAACGAGTGCCGAAAGTAATATGTATTTTATTTAATCACCTCACACAGATTGTCCTTAATGGTAAATTAAATAGTGGGTATTTTTGTAATATAAAATTTGAGTGTTCTGAGTAATTTGTAGTGTAAATATCCCCACCCTTTTTCTTGGCTGGTTGTGTTTTTCTTCTAAATGTAAATGGATCTTAAATGTAATGGAAACTAATCTTGCATTTTGAGCTTATTACTGAATTTTTTATTGGAAACATTCATCCAACTTCTGAAATGATTCATATTTTGTACAATACATTGCGCTGGTGCTTGAACTGGTTCTTTTATTATAGGTTTTAAATTCAGATTCAAATTCCGACTCTTCTCACATCAATCAAGTCGACTCTGTTGTTGTTGAATATGGTGATTTTGTGAAGGTATGACAGTTGCCCTCTTAGTTCTCAAGGAAATAGTCAACCTATAAACTTTTTATGCTTTTTAAATAACAAAAATGAAAGAATAAATCTACCAAATATAGCAGCCAAGACATGAAGACTTGTTATTGGATTGGGATATATGCTGAAATGCCTACATCTCTCTTTCAAACCATGAGTAGCATTTTCCATCAGAATAAATTTTGGTCCATGGGAAAGAGATTGAGAGATTTTTTTGGACTATTTAATACATTGCTATCATACTTTTTTCCCCTTCTTGTACCTTCTCCTCTTACCCCTTCTGATTCACGTAATCAACTGATGTCTTCATTTGTCAAATTTTTTTTTTTTTAACTTATTTAGTCCAATGGTCACAGCTACGAGAAATACTTGCAGACACTGGGCATACCAACTCTGTCTGATTTGGTGTGGTATGCCCAACAAAGACTGCTCTGCCATTTGGCTGAGTAGTGGGTCCCAATGGTGGCATAGCCAAGTATTTCTCCACAGCTACATCAAACTCGGCTGTTATTTTTGGGATTGAAATTGTGTAAAATGGTAATGAGCTGTCTTTGCAGGTCCTAAGAGAACTGTCACCTTCCCTTTCCACATCAGAGTTGAAGAAATATGAGTTGCTCCGAGATCAGTTTGAAGGAGCATCAAAGTAAATGTGTTGTGGATGCCAACTAATTGAGTTTGTAAAATCTCTTTATTAGAAATAAGAGGAATGGGGTTCGAACTCTGCTCACATGGGTGGGGAGGGAATTGGGTTGTAAGGCCTATTAGGCTAATAAAGAAAAAAAATGTTGTAAAATTTGAGTTGCATCTTTTTGACAAGCCCTTTAAATTTAAAAAGGACCAGGACATATATTTCTGGCGTTGCATTCCTTGAGTCCCACACAAGGTATGTAAAGACCTCTATTTTACATCTATAGAAGATACGGTTGCGTGGTGGGTTGAAGGGGACCTCATAAAGCATAAGTAGTTAAATGGCATGAGTTTCGATGTAAGTCTGGACTTGGTGTTGTATGTGATGGGGTCCGTACACATATTTAGGTTTTAGTATTTTACACGGAACAAACAATAGTACTAGAGTTGTTTCACTACCTGCGAGAGGGTGGTACCCAAAAAAAATATATATATATATATATATATAGGAGGTTAGGTTAAGAATTAAATTTATGCAGCAACAAAGGTGACTACCAGATGTTTCACTTTCACTTTAAGAATCCTTAATTGACCTCTCTTTCAGTTCCAAGCTTTATGGTGCTTCTTTCGTCATCTTATTCCGATCCAATGACGTTTCCTAAAGTTGGCACACGTGTCAACAAGAATAATATTAAAGAAACTAAAACAATTTTCAATGTGTAGACACTATAGTCAATTTCAGATTGAATTGGATGTTCAAAACATTTCGATGAAATAAGATATTTAAATTGAATATTAATAATACTACTATAATTGTAATATAAAGATATGAAGAAGGGCAAAAACTCGTAGTATAATATTTTTCTCTTTTCTCTACAAGAATATTCTAATTCCCACAACCATGATGAGATGACTTTTCTATTTGCAAACTTTTAGTTGATTCATCCTTCCTAATATAGCTTGCCACGCCAAACATTAGGAATATATACATAACTCTACCAAATCAATCGCTGTTTCTCTTTTTTACTATAAATTATGTTGTATAGGAATTTTTTATAAGGATTTTTTTTGATTCTATCATACTTTAAATTACAGCTAAAAAATAAAGTGTGGCTATTTTAACTTTTTTTTTTTATTTAAATCTAAATATTAAAATCTAGTCATTTATTTAATCAATTCAATGATATGTATTTAACATTAAAATGATATTTAATGGTATTAATTTATCTATTTTTAAAATGGATGATATCAATGGTCTATATTTTTAAATAAAAAATTTAAGTTGAAATAAAACATATTGAAATTAAGAGGCATAAAAACAAGGGATATTCTCTGCTTTTATAGCAAAGGAACTCCCTTAATTGTGACATAATTTATGATGACGGCTTGTGGATATGATTTCCCAACTAGACGTGTATTGACAACTGATCGAG
>SKCR01045169.1:0-56227 GCA_019454045.1 Zanthoxylum bungeanum | reverse complement strand
ACATGTGTCGTTTTGTTAAGACATGTGTTGATACCATTATGTAGGCGCGGATGTGGAACCCCTAGGTCGGATCGGTGCCCCACGCAATGAAAATGGGTCTAATCCATGGATATCAAGCATGCGTGTATTTTTAAATATTTTAATGGAATATTATATTTCATTACGATTGTATAGGAAAATATTGAGGCTGAATCAGAGTCCAAAAATACAAAAACATGAAAAAATAAGTTTTAGCGAGCGCAGTGCATGACTCGCGCACTACAGTGCACGCCCACGCACTGTAGCGCTGTGTGCATGTGCTCAGTTTTTTTTTAATTTCAAATTGTTTCTCAACTTTTCCTTCAGCTCTCTTTCCAGAGAGCTGAATGAATTATGATATTTTACCCTAATTCATTCCGATCTTCCCTAAACACTTCAAAAATACCCAAAATTAATTTTTAACATCAAAACCAATATCAACACATGTTATAGAACAAAAATTAAAATTTTCAGAATATCAAATATTTTTTACAAAACATAAATTTATTCTAAATATGTAATTGCATAAATTTTGAATCCAAAACACAAATCAAATTTGAATCCCACAATAAAATGACTCATGAATAATTTTAGGTCACCCAAAGGTGGTCAATTGATTCTATAATGGTAGCCTTAACTCCAAACTATTATTTAGAGTTCCAAGCTCTAATTTTATGTATATGTCTAACATAAACATTTTGACCTAATCACAAACAAATTGTGTTTATAATTCCAAAGCATCTTCCAAACTCTAATTTTATGTCTATGTCTAACATAAACATTTTGACCCAATCAAAAACAAATTGTGTTTATACTTCCAAAGTATCCTAACACAATTAATTAGTCTAATTTCAACATCAAGCTATGCTATTATGTATCTAATACATAATTCATCACTATATGTCTCACAAAAGGAAACTCACTAATGAAAAACATAGCTTTTTGGAGAAGATCAAACTTACCTAGCAAGGTTGATTCAAAGATCCAATCTACTTCTCATTGTTGAAATGTTGTGGAGAAAATCCAAAGTTAGCAAGCTTGACTCTAAGATCCAATCTTGATTCCAATGCTAGCAAGCTTCACTCCAAGATCCAATCTTGATTTCTCCTAATTGAAATGTTGTATAAATCTCACAAACCTTCTCTAAATATTTCTCTAACTTAGGCTAATTTCTCTAATTCTTGCTTGTATTTAGCTTTCTTAAGCTTGATTAAAATATTTTCTCAAGCTTGCTATTTATAACAAAACTTAGGTAATTTTTAATTAATAAAAGTTCTAATAAAATTTTATGTTGGCATAATCTAATTTTTCCAAATATATATAATTAGGTGTGACTAATCACATTTGTCTACCACTTTGATTTAATCTAATTAAATCAAGACAAAATTTAATTAATGGATTAGTTACATGTCTACCACTTTGATTTAATCCAATTAAATCAATTCAAATACACCTATAATTACATACTTACAATTACCAAAATATCCTCAAATGGTAAAGATATTTATGAAATTACGCCAAAGCCCCTGTGTAAATTTTGGATTAATCCTTAGGTCAAAGTAAATAATCAATGTTATCCAATAACACTTGATTATCTTAGTTGATAATTATAATATCGAATATGATTTATTATAAAAACTTATCGGCTACCCAAATACTCAACGAGTACATTTCATATTGTGGGATTCTCTAAGTCCGGACACGTTCATTATATAAGCCTAGCTAATATGTACGAAATTCGATCATTTCCGAATTCGCAAAGAACACGAACGACCTTTCTAAAATATACAAGTCGAGATCATCACATTTTCTTATCAATCCCTGAGTCGTAGGTGTGCTTAGGAAACATAGAAAACACTGTCAAGTTTCTGAGGCGCACATCTCATGTCGACATGTTCATGATTCATTACAACTAATGCGATCCACCCTAGGTGATCGGCTTTGGCCAAAGTCTTTAAGAATCATGGCTTACTCACATGGATACCTAAACTCCTTATGGTACACATACGGGCCGACGGATCCTATCTTGATATGTACTTGATTAACGAGTGCATTGGCCCACACCCAACGAACATTTAGAGGCCATACCATAAAAGATTTCTGACATATATGACATCAAAGCGTGGAGTATCTCACACAAAATCAATGTTATCCTATAGTCAAAGGATTACATATGCCACTCGACTTGAGGAGATTCCTAATGACGGTGGTGTGTACTCCAACTATCACCTGTGAGTCATTCAGTATTCTCTCTAACGAATACCCACACGTCTATACAAGCTTCCAAAGCTCATGGTACATCGGGTTAAACCATTGGAACTCTAATTCCAATATACGACATGTGCTAGTCTTCTAGGTTATAGGAATTCGACCGTATTCCAAAATTAACGACTATGGATATTTACTTTAAGAATAATTTATAATAGTAATACTATCACAATGTTGGACCACATAGTGTCAAGTATTACTATAAGACTATTCTAAAGTCAATTTCATTCTTAGCATATTTATACATTAATCTAATATGCATAATTACATTACCATTAATAAGGTTTGAAATGAAAATATAGTTATTTTATTAATAAATAATAAAATATACAATATATTATTCGGATTGGCGTTCCAAGCACCAACTCCAACATATAGATGATGTAGCCATTGGTTCATGCTTTGTAGAAAAACAACAGACATCCCTGTAAGCAAGTAGCAACGACCTTGTCATTGGCCGCAATCCACTTTTTATGTGTATCATGTACAACCTGCCTAGTATTTCTAGTTGGCTCTGGAGGACACTCTTCTGTTTGGATAATTTTTAGATCTTCACAAACCATGACACCATTCATGTTACTTTTCCTTTTAACGTAATTTTTTCCCGTAAGTTTGATATTAGCAAGTTGGAAATAATTGGTGAAACATGGCTGAAATTTAAAAATAAACATGCATTTACTATTTTTCATTTCATATCATAATTATCACAGCTATTTTACCATAAAATTAAACATAATGCATGCACCATATAAATGAATTAGAAACCTAAAAATAATTACTATGCCACGGTGACCTAATATTTCATAAATAAGTATCGTTATAAGGTAGGTGTAAGTGTCCTAGACATGCCACGGGATCTCTAAGCGTGATTCGTGTGTGAATAAAATCAAAAATAAGTTGCGGAGGACTTACATTGATCGGCTTGAGTTCAAAACTTTTCATGGATGTTGAAGCTCTCAAGCTCATAGGTGAGTATCTCTATCACCTTCATTTGACTCCCATAAGTGCTAGCTTGAACAAATGGAACAAATTTGATCTCCCAAGGAGAAACAAATTTGCCCAAGAGAGAGGAAAGCAATCGGCTCGGCCAAAGCAGTGGCCATTCGACCATACTTCAAGAAGTCAGAGGCCAATTGCTTTCGGCCTTAATAAATCAAAAGGCCAAATCAAAAGAAGAGAACAAATTAATTTTTGTTTCTGCAAAGCTGATCTGAGAGAAGAAGCCAATTGCCATTTTTTTAAGTGAAAAGCAAATGTTGCTTTTTGTAGGCATTTACTTCCAAAGCAATAATAAAAATAAGCCAAAAGGCTTTCGGCCAAAACACTTTTATTTTGAAAAGTCAAATTACTTTTTAGCATTTGTTTCTTTTCAGCCATTAAATGAAATGTCAGTGGCCAATTGCTTCTTAAATTCTCATCGGCCAATTTCTTCTTTCTTTTTAATCGGCCAATATATCAAAAAGAAGAAAGATCAGTGGCCTTCGGCCAAGGAGAGAGAAAATTAATTAAATTTCCAAAATTCATTAATTCATTATTACATGGTAGGTATGATGTGAAGTAAATCCAATTTATTTTATTGCCAACCACTTGCATCAATTGTTGACAATTGATGTAAGTCATGGGTCCCACCCATTTAATTCAAAATTTGGTTGGCTTACACAACACAATTTGGGCCCGGTTCGTTTAATCCGACTAAACGAATTTTCCGTCGCGACGTAATTAAATCTAATTTAATTAAATAATTATGCCTAGTAAAATTATTATTAAAGTCGCTTACGAATTAATTCCAAATTAATTCGTTCGCTAGAATTAAAATCCAATTTAATTTCGTGTTGAAATCCGATTTCATTTAATATATCTAATATATTATTTTAGCCCAATTAAATAAATTAAATAGTAAAATCTAATTTAACTATTAAATTTATTTTACCGATTAATTCCAAATTAATCGCGTTCTCTCCTCTCGACGAATTTAATCCCAGATAAATTCTCGACGTAATTAATCCCAGATTAATTCTTTCTATGATAATTAATCCCAGATTAATTCTTGCCGTAATTAATCCCAGATTAATTTTCTCTCTAGATAATTAATCCCAGATTAATTTTCTCTCTCTTAATTAATCTCAGATTAATATTGTTCGAGTCAAACATCATCGGTGAATCTTTGGGATGCGACCTAAGAGATCTCTGGATATGTTTGCAGTAAATACAGTTATCGGACTATCCGAATACGTGCGTACCCGGTACCACGTTCTTACTGATTTACAAGACATGGTTGGCTTCTAGCAAAACACTGTGCCTACCCAATTCTCCAGAAATATTCTGCTATGGAATACATGATCTTTGTCAGGCGTAGTATACATAGTCTTGCGTATTACGATCCAGTATCAGATGTCACATGCAAAGGCTGGGGCTGGAATTGTGTCTGCCCCGTACAAAGCATATATCGGATCACTAGCAACTAGTCTCTTTATGATCGGAAAGTCATGACCTAGTCATACTTCCCCAATGGCTATAACACTTAGAGTACCATTTCTGTATCCCTGTGTGATCATCATCTCCATATGACTGAAGTGATACTTCCATCTTGACATCACACCCAATACACTACGATTCTCAGTATACCCAGAAGAGGCGTACACAAAACATTTTAAAGCCCCGGACGACCAAAAGCAAAGTATATTGATTGTCGCAAGTATTAGTGATGCAAGTCTCAGGTTAATACCAAATACACCTACCCTGATTCGGATTCCCATAGACACATAGTCATACTACCAATGAGATTCCGATGGGTCTATCCAGAGCGAAGATGTTTCCGTACCATCGGTAAACAGAACCTCCTATTACACTTGCATGAGTATTTAATACCCAAATATATGAGAACTATACCGTTACGCTTCTATAACACGCACAAGTGTAATACTAGTCTATTCCGCATTATCGATGTCCAGTCTCGATAATACTACGACTAGAGATATTTAATGATTAAACCTTTGTGGATTAATACTGTCTCATATCTTATTAATCCGGAACTAATCATAAGGACTTTTATCATTTATATATCCAGGTAATCCAATTACAAATGATAAAAGAGCAATTTCATTTGTCACATAGTTAATTTGTACAACAACACCATGTTCTGTACAAATAGTGATGTTATGGGTCATAATATCCAACAATCTCCCACTTGGCCTATAGCCAATCACTTAAGCGTCCAAACACCTGAACTATACACGGGTCGCTCAAACTTCTACTGAGAAACAGTTTTCGTCAGCGGATTTGCAAGATTATCATCTGATGCAATTTATTCTATCATCACATCGCCACGATGTGTGATCGAACGAATCAGATGAATTAGTTGAAGTACATACTTGGATCATTGATGAGACCGCGGTTCTTTAGCCTTTGTTGTAGCCTAGCTCAGCTGCTAACAGAACTACTCATAATCCGATTAGGATTATTTAGATCCAAAATGCTTCTATTGTTGCATCAGCTGCAACAATGTTCCACTTTTGTTATTTATTCGATAACAGTATATTGCTTGGAAAATTTCCAACTCACTGTTCCATTATTCAAACTATATATGTACCCTTATTAAAACTTACAGTCGTTTTTATCGGTTTGGAAACTTACAACGGTGAACCCAGTCACTCTAAGTTCTCATTCTCCATAGCTTAAGAAAGCATCTTTGGTTCATCCAAGATACTCAAAGATGTTCTTAATTTCAATCCAGTGACCATCACCTGGATTTGCCTGATTGTGTCTACATAAGCTCAAAGCATATGAGACATCAGGTCACGTACATATCAAAACGTACGAACATTGAGAGAGTGTCAGCAGCTTTCTAGATCTATCCCAGTAGATCTTTATTCCTAGAATAAAGCTTGCTTCTCCCAGCTATTCCATGAAGACTTTTCATGAAAGCCAAGCTTTCACCGATTTTAGCATGGGAATGTCATTGCTAAGAAGCAATACATCATCAATGTATAGGACAATCATTGTCAGTGCGCTCCCACTGACCTTCTTATATACACAAGAATTATCTTCGTTTTGAATTAAACCATATACCATTATGATTACATCAAAATGTTGGTTCCAAGAACGCAATGCTTGCTTCAATCCATAAATGAATCAATTTAACTTGCAAACATTGTTTGCATGTTTTGGCACGACAAAACCGTCAGGATGTTACATACATACATCCTCCAAAAGGTTTCCGTTAAGGAAAGGGATTTTGGCGTTCAACTGTCATATTTCATAAACAAAATATACAGTTATAGCAAACATTATCCGAATGGATTTAATCATGGCAACAGGTGAAAAAGTTTCGTCGCAGTCGACACTATGTCTTGGACGATACCCTTTCTGTACAAGCATAGCTGTGTATTTGTATGTTGCCATCCATGTATGTCTTCCTTGAAGACTCATATAGTACCATTAAGCACAATGCCTTCTGGTACATCAACCAGTATCCAAACTTGGTTGATATACATGGAATCCATTTCGGACTTCATGGCACTTTGCCATAAAATAAGTCGATACCTTGTATCATTTCCTCATAAGTAGTCTGTTAATTATCCTCAATTAGATTAACATCTACATGAGGTGAGATCAGAAACCCATACCTCCCAGGTTGTTTTCTGACTCTCTCCGACCTACACGGTTCTTGTGTATTCGAAGATTGTGGTACAGTTTCATCCTTGATGAACTGTTTGTGTTCCGTAAAGGAGTCGGTGCCTGGAACAATATTACTCCAATTTTCATCGAGTTTTACTTTCCTCCCACTTACCACTGCATACAAGAATTCCTCTTAGGAAAACCGCATGGAGATCAACAATTACATTGTTCTTTTGTGAGTTGTATAAGTACTATACTTTGGTTTCCCTAGGTGTAACATCCAGGGTTATTTTAGAATATTAGCGTAAATTTTATCTTCGCGCGTGAGGCCGCGTCCGAACGCGAGGTTAATTTTAGTCTATAATGGAGACTTTTTCAAGAAGTTAATTAAAAGTCAATAACAATTAAACTATAGGGATTATTAAATTGAGATTAGCCACACAAGTGAAAATAACCCTAGAAGACTCTACACACTCACCCACACGTGTAACACACATACACTTAAATTAAGCACACACACATACAGAATTCGGGAAGGCAGAATAAAAAAGAGAAAGTAGAGAGAGATCGAGATGAAGAGAGATAAGGGGAGAGCGAGAGACCGAGAAAGCTGGGAAAAGAAGATGAGAATAAAGGAAAACCGAGAAGCAGAGCAGCAGAAGCAGAGAAGCTGAGTGAGAGAACCGAAAGAGAAGAGAAAACAGTGAGGGATTAATAGAGAAGTGAGAGCAGAGGGAGAGTGCTGAGACAAGAGGAGAGAGAAAGTTCGAGAAATAGAAAGACGATGAACCAGAGAAGACCGAGAAATGAGAAGGATTCGAAACTTGATTATAATGGGTAAGTAAATTATGCAGTGAATTCCTTGAGATCGATTGATTTTGTTATTTGGGTTTCTGGAATAAATTTTGAAATTGGGCTAAATAATGAAATCAGAATATGTTAATAATAATTAAGCTTGGTATGGAGCATGGAATTGAAAAGAATTATTAAGATTAAGAAATTGTAAAGTTTGGGAGAAAAATTGGTTATAAACCTAGAATTTAGGTACACTTTGTTAGCAGAGTTGAATAGAAATTTTGGAAATATAGGTATATGTACGTAACAGTAGCTACAGTGAGGATAGAAGAAACTGAAACAGTGTTCGTAGTGATAAAGATAGTGATAATAGAAGTTACAGCAGAAAGTAGTACTTGTACCAGTAGTGTTAATAGTGGTAGTGACATCAGAATTAGTTTAAGGATGAGTAAGATTATGTGTTTAAATAGAGGTTGTAATATAACTAATGTTCTGGATTTCTATGTATGATGTTGTGTTTAGAAGTGGAAACTTGGAATTGAGTTTATATACGGAATAATATGAGCATGATTATATTTGTGTGTGTGTGTGTATTGATTATGAGAATGAATTCAGTGTGCTAGTACGATTGATAACTGCATATAAGCATGAATTGATAGTTGTAGATGTATGAATTAGTGGTTAAGCATGTTAGTTAAGTATGTAAGTGAATAAGCATAAACATAAAATTAATGATTAGTGCTTATAGATGTAAGCTTTAGTAGTGTTAATGCATGTTAACATGGTCATGAATATGGGTTATAAATGTGAAGTATGACACGTGAGTTAAGTATGAGGGTGTGTCACAATAAGTTAACATAAATGTATATATGAGTAATGTGTGCCTTTTATAAACTCTGTAACGTATGACACGTGAGTTAAGTATGAGGGTGTGTCACAATAAGTTAACATAAATGTATATATGAGTAATGTGTGCCTTTTATAAACTCTGTAACGTGTGGTTACTAAGAGGTGTGGATGAAACCATGTGTAAAGAAATGTATTGAAAGGAGTGGTATGTAAGTGTACCTTTTAATAAAAAAAAAAGGAAAACGATTAGGTAAGCTTATGAGTTAAGATTGACGATATTGGAAATGATTGATGAATAATGCAAAATGAATAAAGGAGGAGAACATTTATGATTGGTAAGGTATGGTATAAAGTTAGGATTATAAAAAGATTATACGAGTAATTAGGGAGAAGTTTTGTTTGAAGTAGAACTGGAAAATTAGAATTGAATTTATGGATCTGAATAGTAATGAAGTATGTAATGTGCATTTTATGAAATTATTAAATTAGTATGAGCAGTCTACAGGTGCATGTTTCATAGAATAAAGTTTATTTTCTTTTAAGTATTAACATATAATATTATGTGTAAGAAGTGATTAGATTTTAAATATTTGAAAAAGCTGTAACCTTTTACACTGATCTTGAGTATGAATTTATAATCATGTGTGATATATGCAAAGAATGTGGAGAATAGTATAAGCATATAGAATATGAGTTAATTCAAGATAAAAGCATGTTCATGCATAATCATATGTGATATTATGAGATAGACATATAATAAAGTACGGTTAAGAATGTTTTAGAATTTAAATTTTTAAAAAAGGAAAAGTTTCAAATGTTTTTTAAAAGAAATGTTTTTCAGAAAAATATTTCTTACAGTTTTGAGAGACAGAGTATGGTTTTATGATTTCCGGGGCATGAGGTAAAAACTCACCCCAGTATGTAACTATTACAGTTGGAATTGACGGATACAGAGAACATATGCACATGTAGGGCCAGGATGGCGGCTTAGGATCGTGTACCTGGTCCCTAGTGGTGGCTACACTGCCAGTTGAGTTTTTGTCCTGGGTGTAGAGCTCGACGTTGCCAGTTGAGTTGTTGTCCTGGACGTAGGGCACCACCAGCCTCAGAGATGCTGCCAGTTGAGTTGTTGTCCTGGGCATCTAGTACTATCAGATTTCAGCGATGCTGCCAGTTGAGTTGTCCTGGGCATCGAGTATTTTCAGTTTTCAGATTTTCAGTACACAGTTTTCAGATCATCAGTATATAGTTTTCAAAAGTCAGATTTTAGTAAACAGTTTTCAGAAAACAGATTTTAGAGACAGTTTCCAGAAACTAGAGATTTAAAGGATGTTTTCAGCAAGTCTAGTTTTATAAAGAGATTTTCAGAAAGAGTTTCAGAAAACAGTTTTCCAGAAAAGGTTTTCAAGAAGTATCTTCTAAATTATATTACATGTTAAAGTTGAAAACAGTTCACAAGTTATGCATATAAATCATACATTATAGTATCATTTGGAAGCATATAGTTGGCATTAATACATGATGACATGTTTGCATCGGAATGCATATATGGTTAACTTTTGTGTGTAGCAATGTTCATATAGAAGTAACATTTTGTAAAGTACGAGTGCATAGTAGTATGATCTTATTTAATGTATATGTATCAATGATAATTGTATGAGTTGTATGCTTACTTAGAGAGAACATATTTTTTAGAATGCTAGAACATGATGAAATGATAACATATGCATGTATACATGGTTAGTAATAGTGGATTGAATGTTTGACAGGAATATTATTTTAGAATGACCGATTTGATGATATTTCAATGAAATAAAAGAAAGATAAGTATGATAAATAACCAAACTAGATTAGTAAAGAGTAAGTGGGTAAGTATTGAGATATCAGAGTAGCGCAGCGAAAACATGGTAAAGCTCGACTTAATAGAAAGTATTTGAATGATGAACCTAAACAGGAAACAAGACTTAAAGTTCACGTATGAATGGTTAGAAAGATAATAGCTAGAAATAAGTTTGAAAAAAATGAATAAGAAATCAAAAAGATAGATCAGGTTTGATACATGTGTATGATCATAAGAGGTATAAATTAATATAAAACGGAAATCACACTTTGCTGGTGTTTGATGCTCAAGGAATGAGCATAGTTACTTACTGAGTCTTATGACTCACATCCCAACAGTGTTTTGAGTTTTGCAGGTTGGTGACCAGATCGGTCGACCACGGATTTCAGAGTTGAGAAGCCGGATAGCAGCATTGCAGTCAGCCAGTTACTAGGTCTTGGGCGTATAAGAGTCGTTTATAAGTCTTGTTGTAAAAAGTTTAAGTCTGTACAAGTGTAATTGTAAAAGTTTTTGTTTATACACATTTTCGGGCATGGAGCCCAATTGTATTATGTCTTGAGTTTATTATTTTAGCGTTATATTGTGTATCTGGGCCCTATAGGTTGTCTGAGGTGCTGGACTTTGATCCAGGTTGCATGACTTTTAGCAGAGGTCATGCCAAATTTTCGTCAGAGTCAGAGGTTTATGGAGTCAGGATTAGCCTGTCTCCTGCCGGTAGCATCCTGGCTTAGGCGGGATGTTACACTAGGACAACCTACAAATAGGCACTTATCCGATTTGTGTTCTTGTTTGGTATTATCCAAACATATGTCTAGCATTCCCAAATCTTCAGGAATGAGAAACCCGGTTTCTTTCTTGTTCATATCTAATATGAAGTATGTCTAACAGTTTTTATGGAATCTTATTCAAAATAAGTATTGCACTGATCAATGCATATTATGTGTAGGAAATTGGTAGCTCAGAATGACTCATATGTTTAAGTATTGTCCATCATGGTCTGACCGCAATGTTCTAATACTTTTACCGGTTTGTTTTCTTACTTCGTGTCGAAACTCTTTGAATTACTCAAAAGTTTCTGACTTGTGTTTCATAAGATACACAAAACCGGAACGCGATGCCTCATTCGTAAAGGTTACGAAGTATTCATATCCACCTCTGGCCTAGCTAGATATGGGCCCACTTACGTCACTATGAACGAGGGCAAACAAATTGGTGGCACTTGCACTTTTACCAAAGTAACATTATTTTAGGCACTTTGTCTAATGAACTAGATTCGTAGACATCATTTGAATTAGGATCAAATCCGTCCAAGTATTCACTCTTCGAAAGTGTGGATATACGAATATTGTTAATGTGTCCCAGATAACAATGCCACAAATAAGTCTCATTAAAATTATTCAATTTGAGCTATTTGTTTGTCATGTTCTATGTTTGAGATTCATTTATATTCAAAATATAAAACCAGTATTTACATCTAATGTAGATATCTCGATATCATCTTTATAAACAAAACACTTAGTGTTCTAGAATATAAAGGTATACCCGCAACGGGTTAAACTAGATATAGAGATAATGTTCATAGTCAAACTAGATACATTATAACAGTCTCCTAATTTAAGTACATGCCCAAAAGTGCAGTTCCAAAACTTAAGTTCCTACGGCCAAAACAGCGACTCTCGTCCTGATTCTGACTTGTAGGTCGATCTCATCTAAAGCTAGTTTCCTGCTTATCAGCAGATCCCGCACATCAGTACATATATTCATGTATCACATCTAGTATCAAAAATCCAATTTTAATACTAGTAGTGAACATGTTTATAACAAACATTCTTGAAGCCGGAACCTTGTTCCGTCTTCAATTCCTTCATGTCTGCCTTGTCCATACGGCAGTCACACTTCTAGTGACCCCGTTTGCCACAGTTTAGGCAGACAACTTGGGATATGTCCTTTTAAGAAGCTATGGCTGTGTATAACGGATTGAGCACTAAAGTTATCATCACAATGAGTCTTCCTAAGCTCATGCTCTACTATTCGCTCAACTCCGGGCTCAGGACCGAAATGTTTTTCTATCAAATAGAATAAGTTCTCAGATCCCAGGACTATCCTGAAGTTCTATTCCCAATCTGAAAATTAAAGCCGTTAAAGACATTTTCCTCAGGATTATGTCCTTTGACGCTAATCTTTCAGTCATCTTAATTGCTATAGTCCAATTATACAATCGACGATTTCAGGTACAATTAAATATAATGATTACTATATTCTAACTATATAATCAACTATAATTGATTGGTTACATTCAAATGTATTGATTACTATAATCCAATTATATAACCAACTACAAATGAAGCAGTTTGAATACAGTCTAACTGTTAAATTAAAACAACAATTGAATATTAGTCCAACTAATATATTTAATAATTAATGACGAAAAATGAAATGAGCGCGTATTGGCAAGTATCTAAACGAAATTGCAAATTTAATACTTGCCTCCCACTATTTTTCGGCGAGCCTCTAACCCTCTGTGGAGTACTCGGGAAACCTAGTTTCCTAGTGGGCTAGGATCCCGTTAAATAACACACAACATTGACTTTGGCCAACAAGTTGTATGAAACTTAACTAGGTAGATCTCTAAGATCAATTGGATCCTATCCAATTCCTAGATCCAGTAGGTGGACCTCCAAGTCCGAAACATATATCCGATATATGCTAATATATCCAATATATTACCTAACCTTTTTCCTCTAAATCAACTAAGCATTGGCTTTGGCTCAACAAGCTTAATGATTCTAGTTAAGCGCGACCCATTGACAGTGGGAAAGCTTCGTAATCGAGGCCGATGAACAAGAAGTGACCTTGACTTTGGCCAACAAATCACAACTTGCCCAAGGCGTACGATATGGAACAAAGCCTTCATGATTCAAACACATCCGCGATGGACAAAGGTCTTGACTTTTGGCCAACAAACCAATGCCAATCTTGGATCTTGAGAGAGAATCACTCAATGGAAGGAAAAACGCTTAATATAAAATGAGGGTTTTTATCGCGATTTGGCAACCAATTTATTATCTTTAATTAGGTCTCATCATACACCCTTAAGCATGCATTCTAAAAGCATAATAAGGCGCGAAAGAAAATTAATAATGATATGCGGATGAATATACAACAAATTGTTCCTAGAACAAATCTCTCTCTTTCCTCTCTCCCGCCAGCACTATTCTTACTTCAACCGAATTACATAATACTTTTAAAGAAACCTCATTTACATTGAGGGGAATTGGTGAGAAGAGAAATACAATGAGAAAAGAGGTAATAGGCTGGACACGCAGGTCCAATTTAATAAATTCTAAATTTATTACAACAATTTCTAAAATTGCCTTCACCCTTCTAATATTCATCCGATATACATTATTCATACATACATCCAAGTATTCACACAAAGCATGTTATCAATCAATCTAATCCAATTAATTAATCTTTGATTAATGATCATCCAATGTTCATACAACGATTTGATTTGCTCGAGTCAAACTCGTTTAAGAATAAATACTCAAAGTAATTATTCTTGAATTATATCGAACTACAATTTAAGTCCAATTTAAATTGTATCCAATACTAATTCATATTTAATTCCAAATTAAATAATTACACTTATTTATGTGCCTTAAAGACTTGGATTCCAAATCCAATCTTAATGGGTCTCAAAGGCCCAATTAGTATCCAATACTATTCAATTAAATTCCAATGGGCTTTCAATTAATTCTTTAAGCATGAGCTTTGGCCATTATGGATCATACCCATAATGCATAGGCCCAATAGGAATCACCATATGCCATAGAATCAATTTTGGCCCATTAGGCCCAATTAAATTACTAAAGGCCCAATAGTTATATTTTGGACTTTATAGAAATGGTTTAGGCCCAAATATAATCTAAGACTAAAATTTGGCCCAATCAAGCCCATTAGCCCAAATACAACAAATTAAATTAATATATCATTCTAAATTAAATATTAATTCAATTAAAGTGCAATTAACACAATTAATTAATTAATCTAGTATTTCCAAAACACTAATTAATCTAATTAATCATGCTTAACATCTAATTTTTGTCCAACACAAATTAATCAAAATCAATCTTTCAAACATGCTTCACACTCACGGCAATACATGAAATTAATATCCAATTTTGATTTCAATACAATTAAATCAACAATCAATATTCATTTCATGCTTTTAACATATCCAATTGTTAATTTTCAAAAAATCACCATGAGTCCTCCTAGGGTAGTATTCGGCCAAACATGGATTTTGGGGATTTTTGATCTAATTAATTTATCACAAAATCAATGATGCACAAATCCAATTAAACATCATACAAGCTCAACCAAACCATCAATTTAAGAAAATACATACTTTAATCTTCAAATTTCCACACCAATCAAAGCCCCAAAATTTGAGTGGGTTAAGAACCCTAATTTCATAAAATACTCAAATTGGGCAATTTACATAATTTGATAAAATTCAATACTTTAATCTTCAAATTGCCACACCAATTAAATCTCACCATCATGAAATTAATCAAGAACAATTCTAGGCTAATTATGAATGACTAATTAACTAGAATGACAACTTTAATTTTCTAATTAATTTATTAAGCTTAATTACAATAATAAGCAAATAAATTAATTATACATGCATAACATCCTCAAACAAGCTTCCAACAAATTTAATTACAAACTTAAAGAGTAGAGAAACAAACTTAACAACACAATTTAAAGTTAAGAATTATAGAAACATTTTCTATGTAGAAGAAAGTGCAAGAAACTTACAAAAAATCCAAACTTTTGGCTTTGTTCTTCATTTCTTTCTTCAATTTTCTCTCAACTCTCTTTGTAATAATTTTGTTGAAGTTGTCTTAGATTTGAAAAATGAAAACAAAACCATTTTGTTGTCCAATTTTTCAAATTGCCGAATCCAACAACAATAAAAATAAATAACAATTATTTAAATTGGTTTTAATTTCAATTGGCAAACCATTTGCTTTAATAAAGTTAACAATTATCTTTAATAAATGAAACACCAAATGGACCACTAATATCAAGCCATTAAAAAGCAAAAATCATTATAAAGATATTTATAATTTTAATTAATTTAATTATTTAATAATTAAATAATTAAATACAAATATCTTAAATATATGTATTATATTTACATTAAATATCTCAAATACATATATTAATGATATATGACAAATATCACAATTTGATATTTAATTAATGTGTATTTAATAAAATCAAGTATTAAATACAAATACACATTAATTCAGAAATGACTGTTAGGTCCCGTTTGCATGTATTTTTCGTTTAACCATTAAACGAGTTATAAATAATCAGTATTATTCATAACAGTTGCCATAGTGCTCTACAAATATATTTCATTAGTGAGACTCTCTAGATTCAGGCATATCTGTCACGAAATCCAATTTCGTGTCCATAATTCACCCACCCGTAAATTATGACGACCACTGATAAACTCGCTGAATCATACAGGTCGAGGTCACTGCATACGTATAATGCCTCTGTCACAGGTATCCGGATTATCCCAGAGATATAGATATGAACGTCAAATCTCTATAGGAATAATTACGTCGACGTATCTATTAGCAATCTATAAATAACATTCGGAACTCACTTCCTACTGTATACTATGGCCATAGATTTAACAGATTGCTAATCACATTTGGACTACCTATGCTTTGTAAACAGAAATAACGGATCCTTCTTGATACTCACAGGATATCATGAGCATGAGTCCACACCCAACGAACAAGCGGAGGTATGATCTAAATAGATCGATGACGTGACTGCCATCTAAGTGTGGATAATAACTCATATATCCACAGTGGTATCTCAAGTCAAAGAATCACTATGCTACTCAACCCGAGAAGATTCCTATTGACATTGGTGTACCATCTATTAGGAAATCTTCGGTGAGTCATTCATTGTTTATCAAATAAACACCTACACGTCTATACGAGTCTCCCAAGACTCATGGTTCATTGGGATAAACCATCGGACCAAGTCCGATATACGACATGTATTGATCTCAACGGATTTTACTAACCGACCCGTGTCAGCAAATCTTGACCAGGAACTTAATTTAAGGATATACAACTTATAGTGACACTTCCCAATGTCAATTACAAACTATGTTGTAACTGCGCAATACGTTGTAAATCCTGGGGTCTTTATCTAATATATACACATATCACTAAACCAAATTTAGTTTCAATCTAATCAATCTAATCGAAATTAGATCGAATACGTATATAACAGACAAGAGGTGCTACCATTAAAATTAGTAATATTATCGATGACGTGACTGCCATCTAAGTGTGGATAATAACTCATATATCCACAGTGGTATCTCAAGTCAAAGAATCACTATGCTACTCAACCCGAGAAGATTCCTATTGACATTGGTGTACCATCTATTAGGAAATCTTCGGTGAGTCATTCATTGTTTATCAAATAAACACCTACACGTCTATACGAGTCTCCCAAGACTCATGGTTCATTGGGATAAACCATCGGACCAAGTCCGATATACGACATGTATTGATCTCAACGGATTTTACTAACCGACCCGTGTCAGCAAATCTTGACCAGAACTTAATTTAAGGATATACAACTTATAGTGACACTTCCCAATGTCAATTACAAACTATGTTGTAACTGCGCAATACGTTGTAAATCCTGGGGTCTTTATCTAATATATACACATATCACTAAACCAAATTTAGTTTCAATCTAATCAATCTAATCGAAATTAGATCGAATACGTATATAACAGACAAGAGGTGCTACCATTAAAATTAGTAATATTATGGAAAAATGTATTGCTCGTATTCATGAATCGAACATAAATATGATCGGGATTGGCGCTCAGAGCACCAACCCTAACAATTTCTCTAGTGCCAATCCATGGTATCACATACACATCCCAATGTGTATCACATACTCATGGCCCTCAAGAACTCACCTAGTGTTCAAGAGGTAGGTAACAACAAGTAAGCCCGCTATGACAGATTGAGTTTGTCCAACAAACACAATCTTTTTCCTTAGCAAGTATCATTCATATTTTTGTAGAAACTAAGTTCTACATAAATATTACTCATATGCCATATCAACATTGTGCTTCAGCTACTAAATTGTCTAAGTATTTATGGATCAAATCCAAAATACTTTGTAGACAACCGCAAACACAATACTAATAACAAACTTCTAATCTACGAGGTCATTATGTAACTTCATAAGTCAATACTTCATAAGTTGCAACTAATTCCACTCATACAGTAGAATCATCTGTGACACTCTCACTGCATCTTTTCTGACTCTTTATGACGTAGACTGTCTAACGTCATAATTAGACCTCAAAACTAATCTGATCCTAATGGTTGCGGATTTATTCTACATTAATTAGAAACTCATTCTTAATATCTCAAAGATAATAAAGAATATGTTTCAAGACCCATCTTATGGTCCAGATGATATCAAAATAGCTCGTAACAATTATGATTAAATTGATATCTCTAATCGCACTCAATATAGTATTCATTATTCCATCATTATATGATGTATAAGATTAATTAGACATTCTAATCATTATCTCTTTCGAAAAAAGGAATCATCCTTTACGAAAGATGAATACTATACACAAGACACACACTAACTGTCAAACAGTCATACTAACTGTCATACAGATAGTCTTGTTGCGTCCAGGAGCATCTCACAAGTCTCTTAGTTTTATATCTCATATAAAACTTTATATCAAATATAATAGAGACTACTCTCACTGCTTTAAATGAGAAAATAAGACTGAGTAAACCTTTTTACCTCATAAACATCCCATTATTACATTAATAATGACAATGTCATTATGATGTAAAATACTAGAAAGAAATTTGTACGCACCACTAACCCTTCAATCCTATATGTATTCTATATGCTTTGATAAAATCAGACAATCTGACTAATATCAAAATTAGAAAACACAAATTTCCAGAAAGCTCATATGAGTCTACAATAGGCTCTATAAACTAATATACTAAATTGTAATATTAGCATAATACAAACTCCAGGGCCATTCCAAAATGAATTCTTCAAACTAAGAACTCACAATGGATCTCTTATTTGAAGAAACCATTCAGATGCAAACACCCAAATAACCCAATTAATCATATGTCTTTGTTAACCAAGTTACATGAATTCATTAAGTGCAAGTTCCAATTATGGCTACCCTCGCCCGACATGTATATGTCTATCCTGTAAGGAAATCTATTAAAGGGTTATCTATCCTCAAGGAAGATCGTGAGCTATTGAATCTAAGACTGAAATTTAAAATCCCTTTTCCAAGTTCATTATAAGTTTACCATATCAATCTTATTGGTGATCAGGCAACAAGAAGCATTAAGCTTAAGGTTCAATAAAAAAACTAAAGAATTACCCAATATTTAATTAAATCATTATTAAGCTTATTAATATTGTGTTTCATCACTTCCCTACAATAAAAATAAAATACTGGGCTTAGAGGATCCACTTTTAGAAATCTCACTTTATTATAATATGAAAATTGTCAGTGTTACCAAATTAAGTTGAATCAACCATAAAGGTGGTGTTATTATTTATCCATAAACCAGCCATATAGGCGGTAATCATCTGTCACCTAAAGACCGACCTATAAGCGATGTCGCATTATGTTACATAATTAAAATCAGCCATTAAGACAATATCAACTTTTAATTCATATGATTAAATTATAATTTCCATATTATAAATTAAGTGAGATTAATCTACCTTTACTATTTCTAATTTAGAAATCTCCCTTATTATAATATATAAATTTACGTGATAATTATCAACCGACCATATAGGCGGTATCCTGATTAAGTCAGATTTAATTAATTCCAACCGAAAATATAGGCGGTATCCCATTAAGTCAGGTTAGAATCAATTTAATTAAGTCCAACCGACCAATAAGGCGGTATCCAAGTAAGTCAGGTTTTAAGATAGTTTATATATTATAATTGAGGGAGATTAATCTAAATTATAAAAGTAAAAAGCTTCATCCTACCCCAACAATAAATTAACTACTGAACATAAAAGAAATAAAAAGTAAATAAATAAAAATAATTACTGAAAGTAAAAGTGCATAATTAAAAGTGCGGAAAGTAAAAGTGCATAAAATAAATTACTGAAAGTAAACGTGCATAATTAAAAGTGCTGAAAGTAAATAAATAAAATAAAAATACTTAATTTAAATTACAAAAACTTAAACAAACAAGATACAATCCTTAGTCCCTTATTAGGAACTCTAGGAAGGTATGAAAATTCAAATGAAATCGAGTAGAATATATAGGCACCAATAGGTCCGGCGCGTCACGACGCGCACAACCTTGCGCGTCACGACGCCGTTGATTCGTGACGCGTGGCACACAAGTTACGAAGATGGTGACATGTGTCCTGGCGGTTGTCGGCTGAATGATTGTGATGGCTGGCGATGTCAATTGTCGGCAGCATGGGATGACAACACGTCTCTGGCGCATGTTAGCATGACTCGTTGTGATGTTGACATGTGGCTGGCGCACGTTAGCGATGATGATGATTGTTGGCAGCATGTGATGGTGACATGTGTCCGACGTATTTTAGCAGAACCTGACGCACGTTAGCGGTCGCGACACAGAGGGCTTTCACGTCGCGACGCCCAAAAGACAGTTTTGCCCATTTTTATTTTTTCACTGTTTTGGCCATGAATTGCTTCCAGTAAGTCCTGAAACTTTATTTATCTATAAAATAACACAAAACACATCAAAATATTCTTAAAACCCAAGAAACTATACAAAATATTAGGTCAAATGAGTGGGAAATAGTGATATATTTACCACTCATCACACGTCCAGATATTTTACTACAAACACAAATCTATTATTAAATACTCTCATCTAATGTAAAGTGTCTACAGAATCTAAAACCTCCTCTCTGATACCAAAATTTATCACGACCCCCTCCCTAGAGCGGGCCCAATCCTAGAAAGGGGTTCGCGAACCATTTCAGCTCGAGCATCTATATGTCATGCAACTGAACTAAATTTGCAAGGAAAAATAATGTTCCACAAAATGCAAATTAGTCTAATACTCTCCAACATTATGATTTTACCCATAAACTTTTCAAATTTATAATTTAACCCCAGTACTCTCTAACATTATCAATTTAGTTCTATAATTCTCAGTTATAACCTATTACTCCCTAAAAATCAAAATTTACAGATTTGTGTCCATAATCATACCAATTTACGAATAAGTCTAAAACTCTCAAAATATTATATTTACACCCCTGAAATTGTAAAATATAACGTACCGAGATCCAACGATTTCAGAATTCCACAACGAGATGATCAACGGACAGTACACGTCACCAAGATCACAACGACGGTGGTGGTGGTTATGGTGGATGCTCGGTGGTCACCGAAGAACGATCGAACGGCGTTAACTCTCATTTTTGGCTCATTTCACGACAACCGAAGGTCCGATTTGGACAACTGAAGTGTCCAACCTGCGTATCTCGACGAGGGAAAGATTCTGCTCCAGGAGGTCTTGTTCACACACGGCGGCGCATGAAGCAGCGATGCAGTGGTGTGTGGGTGGCTCATTCGGAGGATTAAGGTGGTCGGACCGGCGGTGTTGGCTTCATCTCGTCGAGGGGATTCTCCTGGAGTGGTCACTCACCGGAAAAGGTGGTCAGACGACATCGAAAATCCTCTTTCTCTCTCCTCTCCAAACTTTCTCTCTCCTCTCCACACTTTCTCTCTCTACTGTTTCGACTTTCACTCTCTATCACTGGTCTCTAAAAGTTTTATATTCCCTTTTTCTACTGATCAATACCACCCTTACCCTCTCCTTTTGGATTTCAAGATAAACACACATCAAAATAAGCTTCTATAGTTTTATTTTATATATAGCTAGTATAGTTAGTTTTTGGTTAGTTGTTGTAAGGCAAAAAATAAAGAGTAGTGGAGATATGATCATATGAGCAACAAGAAAATAGGGAAGAGAAAATAAATGGGTAAGTTAAATTTCAAATAATAACCACTCAATAGATAAGGTCTCACACTATTAGGCTCGCAGCCCATAAAGAGTACGGATAGCCCATACGGGACTAATTGGAGAATGATGGAGTCACCTTCCAATATGAAATACTAAGAATTATTTAAGGCCATATTACACCCCTTGCAAGGGCCAACCTTAAACCCGTTTGGGTTTGAAATGGTCTCTTACTGATGCCGTATAATATTCAGGTTTGAAAAAGGTACAGACATGTCTTGGTATACAATATCATGCAATAACATCTTAATGGATACATGAGAGCAATAATTAATAAGAAACAATAAAAGAGTAATATAAATATCCATAAATTACTAGAGCAATAGCAAAACAATGATTAAATAGAATAGAGTACATATCTCATTGGTCTGGCTTCAGAGAAACCTGGCTGAACATATTTCATATTGTTAATGTCTCGCCGGACTTATTTCAAGTCTGGCCGGATATGATGTAAATTTCAGAAAAACAAGAATGTATAATCATAAATAGCAACAGTAAATACAAAGTAGTAATAATCATGGCAATAAATAAACTACTATCAAATAGTTGGCAATAGTAATAAATCAATGAAAATAGTGATAATGCAACATGGACATACATATAATAGAATAATAGGTGCATATTCTCCCGGCATGGCTTTGGAAGAGTCTGATCGGATATTTTAGGTGTTGCCGAACATGTATACATACATTGAGCATGTCCGGTCGGATATATATGAATTCCGATCGGAGATACTGTGTAAGACAAGAAAGATAAATATGTTGAATAACGTAGAAATATAGATTATGGAGCCCTCATGGCACACCTTAGGTGTAGTTGGCTCAGAAAGTGCCTCTGAAAACTGGATAATTACTAGATTACTTATCGGAATGGGAAAACTCCAAGGAACTCGTGGCATTATTCTATCTATTTTTCACTCTTTAAAAGTTTCCCTCTTTCTAAAGGTTCTCTCTCTTTAGCACCAAAATTTCAGACCTCGGGTTTCAGACCAAGATTTTTCCACACCAGGACTCTAGCCCATTTGTGAAGAATTTGGACACTTATTTATGGTGCCCGAGCTAGGATTAAAGAGGGAAAGGGAAATAAAATCCCCTCACTAATTCCACTGATTGCCAATCTACATCGCCGATGACAGGTCGATCTATGTTCGACAAGACATTTATTTGGGAACAATATTCGACCGGACATTAGTAGGATCCCGTGATTTCAGTAATTGAAAATTTACGTACTCATTGACAGCTTGATATATGTCCGGCCATATATTTATTTCAGAATAATATTTGGCCAGACATTAATCAGATCTCGTGATTTCAGTAATTAAAAATCTGCACACTCACTGACAGCTTGATATATGTTTGGTCGGGCATAAATCGTGTCTCATAAATCATGCAATCAGATAAGAGTATTTGCTCAATGAATCTGGGGATCCATATATATCCAGCCAGACCCAATATATATTCGACCAAATATTTTGACTGAGAAAAGGTTAGTCGGACATAAGTAGTATCCGGTTGGGACTTGATCATTTTTCAGAATTGTAATACCCCAATTACTACGACATGATCTTGATGGTCATTTCGTACATGTGTGCAACATTGTCTAGCATAAATTTAGGCATTAGGGATTTCATATTCGTAGATTTTCTTCAAAAACCCGGTATTATTTTTACAAGTTATGTTGTGATTAACCGATCACTTTAGAGTGTGATTGAGGAAAAACCGAATTTCTCTATTACTACCAAGAATAGATACAAGTATGGAAACTATACAAAAAACCTCACACACAACACTCTCAAGCTCTCTCCATGGACCTTACACTCATTTGGGGTGTCTAAAACATACTGCAAAGGCCTAAATTTATAGGCAACATCCAGTGTCAAAATGTCAACAAATCTACAGTAACCTACCTAAAGTAGGTTGACTTCTTCTTCCATTTTCAACTCCCCTTGATTCTCGGCAATCACCACCTAAAGGTGGCTTGGAGTTTACTCATAGATGCATGGCAGCTGGTTCATCCTCACATGGCAGGAAGCTTCTTGCCAACTTACACACTTCATGCAAAACAGCTGCACATTTGAAGAAAATAGCAGCTGGACTCTACAATTCTCCCCCTCCAGCTGCATCTGAAACGATCTTCATCTGACAGCTATCCTAGCTATGTCTCTGCACAGCTCTAGCTTGTCCCGATCACTGCTCATTTGTTGACATGTCGGCTGTGTCTCTGAACAGCTCACTTCACTGCATCTCTGTACAATATTCTTCTTCTATGTCTCTGCATAGTACAATCCACTGTGTCTCTGCACAGTAATCTTCTGTTGTGTCTCTGCACAATTCTGCTGCCATGTTTCTTCACCCATTTATTCCTCAAAGCCTTCTTACCTTGTGGAAAACTCTCTGGCTCCCCCTCATCAGTAAGCAGAATATATTCGGATCCCGGATATCTGGTTGATGGAATCCTGCCTTGCTCAGATCTTCTTTTCTGAGGTCCACTAGTTTCAGGAGGTCTGTCATCATCCATCTCTGTGAATGATCTTGTAGCTTCTAGTGGAGTGGGTTGCGGCTCCGTCTGCTCAACACTCTCTTCTGTAATCTCTGATGGAACAGGCTGTGTCTCCCCCTGCTCAACATCTCTATCTGCCTCCTCTGGTTCTGCTTCTGGAATTTCCTCATGCACCTTATCTGTGGCCAATTGTGCTGGTGGTGGGTCTGGATTTCTGTTGGCACTGGAATTGGAAGACATCCTGAGTATTTCAATGTCTTCAATTGTCCGGTCTTCAAGAAACTCTACTTCATGGCTTCTGATGACCATCTTCACCTTCGGATCCCATAGTCTGTATCCAAATTCTTTATCTCTATGGCCTAGGAATATACATGAAGTTTTCCTTGCATCGAGCTTCTTCCCGAGCTCATTGGATACATATACAACAGCTAAACAACTGAATATTCTAGGGTGAGTGTAAGAGGGATTCTTATCAGACCACACTTTCTCTGGAATCTCCATGTTCAACGGTTTGGATGGTGATCTGTTGATCAGGTAACAGGCAGCACGAACAGCTTCTCCCCAGAATGGCTTTGGCAGCTTAGCCATACTGATCATTCCTCTGACTTTCTCCATAATGGTGTGGTTTATTCTCGCAGCGACACCATTATGTTGTGGTGTGTATGGAACAGTTCTCTCATGTTGAATCATGTGTCTCCAGTAGTAGGCTTCGAACTCTCTGGAACTGTACTTGCATCCATCGTCTGTGCGAAGGCACTTCAGCTTCTTCTCTATTTCATGATCTACCATGGCGTGGAACAACTTGAATTGATCTAGGACCTGATCCTTCGTCTTGAGGAAATACACCCAGATTTTTCGAGAAGCATCATCAATGAAAGTCAGAAAATACTTGTTACTGCCCAATGAATCAACCTCCAAGGGACCACAAACATCAGAGTGCACCAGATTGAGCAACTCTGATTTTCTCTCTGAAGAGAAATCAAATGAGACTCTATGTTGCTTACCAATCGAGTAGTGGTTGCAAGGACCTCGTGCAACATCTTTGGTAAGCTTCTTCTTGTTCAGGGTAGACAACCCTCTCCCACTCATGTGTCTGAGTCTCCGGTTCCACAGATTTTGAGAAGCCTTTTTTTTCCAGCTACATTGAGGCTGTCTGCACAAATCTTCACATGAGTCTTGTATAGTGTGCCGCAAGCATGTCCTCGGGCGACAACCATGACACCTTTTGTCATTCTCCATGTGCCATTTCTGAAGTGATTGTCATAGCCCTATTTGTCAAGAGCTGTCCCTGAGAGTACATTCAGCCGAAGTTCTGGAACATGCAGGACATCCTTCAAGATCAATGTACACCCGACATTTTTCCGCAACTGAATATCACCCATTTCTACTATCCCAGAGGAACTGATATTTCCCATATTCACTGCTCCAAAGTCTCATGCTTTGTATGTTGTGAAGAAATCCATGTGAGGAGTGACGTGGTATGATGCTGTAGTATCTACCACCCACTCAACATCTTGGGTTGCGTTGTAAATGGCATGTCTCTTCCTGCATGGAGCATATTGCTACATCTGCTTGGACAATGACCAGTGTCTCTCCTTCGTCATTTTTCGGCTGGTAATTGCCTTCTCTCTGCTCTCGTTGTAGTTTTCGGCAATTCTTCTTTAGGTGGCCTACAATGACACAATGATAGCACTTATAGGTAGGCTTCCTTCCATCTGAGGATCTACCCCTGGTTGTGCTTCTGCCTCTCTCTCCGTCTCTTCCTTGATGTCTTCCTCGAGTCTCTGTGACGAAGGCTTCTGTCTGTTCTGAGCCAACATCTTTTCTCCTGGACTCCTCATTCGACATGACATCTTTTACCATAGGCATGGTAACTTTACCTCCTGGAGCGGAATTGCTGAGAGTAACCACCAATGTCTCCCAGCTATCAGGAAGAGAACTGAGTAGTAAGAGGGCTTGAACTTCATCTCCCAGCTGCATGTCTACTGCAGACAACTGGTTCACCAGGCTTTGGAACTCGTTGGTGTGTTCTGCAACGGAAGTTCCACTCCGTAGCTTCAGGTTCACCAAACGCCTCATTAACAGGGCTTTATTCCGAGCTGTCTTGGCCTGGAACATGTCTTCCAGCTTTATCCACATCCTGTAAGCATCTGAATCCTATGCTACGTGGTGGAAGACACTATGACCGATCCACTGCCTAATCTGACCCATAGTTCTGTTGTTGAGTTTATTCCAGTCATACTCCTTAACAGAATCTGGTTTCACTCCCTTCAACTCGATGACATCAAACAAATCTTTGCAATGCAAGAAATTTATCATCCGAGGTCTCCAGATGGAGTAATTAGTTGCAGCCAGTTTAATCATTGCACCAGAATGGGAATCTTTCATTTCCATTTTAAGTTTTAAAGTTTAAAATGAAAATATACTAAAATCGGGGCTGCATTTCACAAATCGGAGGTCACCATTGCCTCCGGAACGGTCGAAAATGGTGGAATAGACACTTCGTTGGTCTAAATCCAACTTAGGGGCTGATTTGTAAATTCCTAAAAGTTCTGGGGTAAAACTGTAAATTTCAAAACTTTAGGGGGCTAAAAGAAATTTGCCAGGCTGCTGACGTGGCAGTGCTGACGTGGCGGAAATGTGGCGTTGACGTGGCAGACTCCTTGCTGACGTGGCGCTGACGTGTCTGACACGCGGCGCTGACGTGTCTGACTCCTTGCTGACATGGTGGATGACGTGGCGCTGACTGTGTGATGACGTGGCGGATGACTCAGCGCTGACTGTACGCTGACGTGTGCTGACATGTCGCTGACGTGGCGGACACGTCAGCGTCTTCAACCTCCAGTCACACGCGCGGCGCGTGCTGCGAGTCGCGGCGCGTGAGGATCTCTCTGCCTGGCGCGTGCGGCGTGTGCAGGCTCCCTAGACCTCCGTTTGATCCCCGGAAAATACCACCGTGCTCGTCTCGACGTGAACTAGCTGATGGTATGCTCAAAGTTGATTTTTGACAACTTTGCCGGAACCCGAATTTTCCGAACCGAGCTCCGTTCTTCAGTTTTTCGACCCCAAAGAAGAACCAAAGCTACTGATACCACTTGTTGTGATTCACCGATCACTTTAGAGTGTGATTGAGGAAAAAACGAATTTCTCTATTACTACCAAGAATAGATACAAGTATGGAAACTATACAAAAAAACCTTACACACAACACTCTCAAGCTCTCTCCATGGAGCTTACACTCATTTGGGGTGTCTAAAACATACTGCAAAGGCCTAAATTTATAGGCAACATCCAGTGTCAAAATGTCAACAAATCTACAGTAACCCACCTAAAGTTGGTTGGCTTCTTCTTCCATTTTCAATTCCCCTTGATTCTTGGCAATCACCACCTAAAGGTGGCTTAGAGTTTTCTCATAGATGCATGGCAGCTGGTTCATCCTCACATGGCAGGAAGCTTCTTACCAACTTGCACACTTCATGCAAAACAGCTGCACACTTGAAGAAAATAGCAGCTGGACTCTACAAGTTCTAGTACCAATTTATTTTAGTTGTATTTTCAGACAATTCTTGGTAACTTGAGCTACAGATATTCATTTTCATTGATTTTATTACTGTCGGAAAACTAAGACATACACCTACAATTTTTATGTTAAGTATTTTCCTAAATCCACGCCTAACTAAGTTAAATCTAAGCCTTCAAATCAAGTCACTGCTCTGGACGGGAATTAGAGCAAACAAATAAATCAAGCCCATTTTCAATAAGTTTTGGCTAACCTATTAAATAATACCATGGCCCAAGTTCCAGATTTTTCATTAGTTTTCATTCATTTGTTGCAAAAATATAAAAAGGGAATAAAGAAGATAGAAAATTAGAAATCGTCATCCTTCATTTTACCCCTCTCCTTGGCCGAAACTTAACAACCAAAAGGAAACCTGGATATTTCCATTTTCTCACCAAACTTTTTAAGGAAATCATGTGCAACCGAATACAAGACAAGTTTAGAAAATGGAAAGCAAGCCTTGGAAATTCATTTGGTGAAGAAAACATCTTGAAATCCTGACCCAAATCTTGAAAGTACGATTTTTGATGAATTGATGACTAATTTTTTATATTGGCATGCAACTAATGTTGCTGAAATGATTAGTGATTTAGGAAATTGATTATATTGAGTAATCCCCAAAATTAGAAACCCTATGGATGATTTGAATTAGGGCTTATGAGACTTAAAAGATCTATTGAAATTAGGTGTGATGGATGTGTTGTGGGGAATGTTAATATTGGTGATTTGGTGCCTTATAATGTGAAAATGAAGGTTCGGTTTACCATACTTTCTGGACAAGTTGTAATCTTTGGTTTATAAAATGATTTGTATACCTCCCTTGATCAATCCGTAAGATTCTACATTAACTAGACATCCTAAGGTTCAACATACTCGAAGATTAGAATTTTTGGATGTAAAATGAAATAGTAATAAAATTTGAAACTTATGAGTCCCGTATATGACCTCACTCAATTACAAGCCGTAAAGATTCAACCATATCTTGAGTTTGGTAAATCGAAATTAAAATCCATAAACTTCTAAGTACAATAGACACAATATGGACCAAATATTCAAAAATTAGAATTTTAAGACTTAATATGAATTTAAACCGAAATTTTGGACGTGGATACACTGCAGTCTCGTCAGGTTATGTTTTCTTTGAACGAACTGTAAATAAGTGCCTATAACTTGAATTTCAGATATTAAAATTGAGATCCATAAAAACCCACATAAATGAGACATATAGCGGATCCTATCATAAAAATTTTGGCCCTTAATTAGCTTTTGGTAGAGCGTAGTAAATTTTCGAAATTGATCGGCCCGCAGTGAACTTTTCAGTTTTGTAGCAAATTTTGAAATTTTATATCTTAGCTTGTGTAATTCTAAATCAAGCTTCGTAAAAATTCATAGGTTACTCAAATACGTTAATTTTCCCGCGAGGATGAGTACCCATACATTAAATATTTTATTTGCTCTATGAGAAATATTTTGTATAATTGGTTATAACAACTTTAATTAGTTTTAGATCAGTGTCAAGAAATAGGAATGTCATGAACTCCGTGGAGCCTTATTGAACACATCAAAAATCTGTTAGTGGATACTTTTGTTTTACGTTTTGTTGAACACTTTATTATGTTTTGATGATACTTTGGTTTTATGTTGATTTTAAGAGCTTTGATAATGATTACTTTGGATAAATCTGTTTTACGTGATATGAGATATTTTCGATTTGATGATATATAATATGTTCATGCCACAGTACTTATATGATGTTTATGTTTTATGATTTTGAAATCATTGTGATGCTTGTTAGGGCCCTGTCCATCTAAAAATGGTCGACCCGCTACCCTTCTGTCGACATGGTCTTGATTCATACATTGTTAGGTCTTTGCAGGCGACTTAGGCAATGGACGCATGTATAGTTTTTGACTTGATATTTTAAAAGAAAAATTTTGAACTTGACTTAATGATTTTTATGTTATTTATTCGAATTACATTTGTTTTGCGTTTGTTTTTATAATATCTGCTCACCGAGTCTTCATAGACTCAACCCCACTCCACAAATTTTGTAGGTAGTAGTATCTGATATCTGATGAGCCATATATGATCAGGAGTCTGTGATTGAGAAAATGTAGTATACTTCACTAACTAGAGTGTGGGTCCGTCTTGCAGAGTCTATCGTTTGCATCAGATAGAATGCTTGTATAATGATGTGAGTCTAGTCTAAGTGTACTTGTGACTAAAAATACAATGTATGAGCATTGATTTTTATATAATTAAATATATTCTTATAACATGCATTAGACCATGAAATAGTTTAATAAATGTCAGTCATGGACTCATGGTTACATAGTAAAAGAAATAATCAGTAAAATTAAGAAATAGTCAAAGACTTAGGGTGGTGGTGAGGATCCATCACTTGCCGATAACATCTCCGGACTATGGATGTTACAAGACTTTAGAGTTTCATTCCTTTCCAGCATTTATCCTTACAACTTTCTAAACCTTCATGTAATGCCCCATAAGAGACTCATCATCAGGTTATGCATAAAAATGCAATGTCTACATCGTATTTGTTTGTTCTTTATGGACTATATTGGATTGCTAATTTCAGACTTAATTCATCTTCTATATGACACTCATATATTAAATCTAAAAGTACATAAGTAATCACAAATGTGTATGATAATTTATAATATGCATATAACAATCGACAAACGAAAAATGCATCATTTATTATTTTAATAATAACTCCATTTATTTATTACATGATGGTATAAGACATATATCCCAATAACTATTTCAGATTAATGAATAGATAAATTGGTTTCATATATATTGTTTTTATTTGCAAGTTCAAATGTCAATACTTCAGGTTTAATGCTCGCATATTTATATCATTTTATAATCATTAAAAAAAATTGATTTATTACTCAAAATTTCAAGTTGAATGGTGAAAAATTAAGGTTAATAGTTAAATGTAGTGCTTTCATAGCTATTGCTTTTGGTTTCAAATATTATGGTCATGGTTTTAGGTTTAATGCAATCAGTTTCATATGATTTTTCAAGTATTAAAAGATTTCAGATTGTTAGCAGCGATTGCAGTTTTAATGATATGAATTTCAAGTTAATGGTTATATAAAAATATTATTAAAATAATTAAATATTGATAAAGTAATTAAATAATATTAAAAGATTTCAATTTATTGCTCAATTTACCATGTTAATGGCTAAATACAATTATTTCATATCTATTGCTTTTACTTGCAAGTTAGATGGTCATGGTTTCAGGTGTAATGCTATCAGTTTCGTATGAATTTTTATGTTTATTGGTGAATGCTTTAGGTTAATAGTTGAACACAGTGATTTCATTTCTATTTTTATTATTTACAAGTTCAATGGTCAATGTCTCGGGTTTAATACTCGCAAATTCATATCATTTTACCATCATTAAAATATTTTATCTTATTACTAAAAATTTAGATTGAATGGTGAATGTTTTAGGTTAATGATTAAATATAGTGATTTCATTTGTATTGCTATTATTTTTTTAATAAGTTTAAAGAAGGTGCAAGTCTATTCCTCATTATTATATTATTTTATTACAAAGAATAAGAGAACTATGGCTCTATCGTTTCTATAAAGACTCCTTTCACTTGGCGGATCACCGTTGATAAGATTTCAAAATGAATGAGAACAAAGCCCGTAAGTTGATAAAATTATGTTCGGATGCTGTGAGAATAAGGCTCATGTACTAATAGAACCAAGTCCGAAGGATAATAATTATATATATTCTTTATTAACTCATGATGCACCCATGAGGAATCAAATCCGAGACTAATTATATAGAGTAGGAGTGAGTTAACCAAGTGAGTTAACACTTATTGATATCTATTGTTATTGGTTGCAAGTTGAATGATTTCACATATATTGGCGATGGTTTCATGTTGAATAATCAATAATTATTAGTTCAATGCTCTTGGTTTCATGTAATTTTACAAGCATTAATAGATTTCAATTTATTGGTTAAGCGTTTAGCATATATAGCTAGGAGTGTACATTAATCGGTTTTAACCGATTAATCGAACCGTTCCGATTAATTTTTTTTTATAATGGTTCAGTTATTGTGATTAAATCGGTTTTTTCGATTAAGATTTTTAACTTTTTGGTTTTTCGATTCGGTTAAGATTATGAGATTTGACTTTATATATATTTTTAACCATAATTTGACTTTATATATATTTTTAATTAAAACGAAATTAAAATTAATACTTTATGCCTCTACTGAGTGTCCTGATGAATTTAAATTTGTCTTATGTTGTTAAACATATATATGTTTATCTTTTTTATGAATTTAAATTTGTATTAATGTGTTAATGTGGATTGTTATTTGTGGAGGTTATGAACTGGTTAATAAACGAATTAACCAAAACCGATCGAAAAATAATGGTTAGGTTGGTTAATGGTTATGTGCTATCATATGGTTAGATCGGTTAAATATTTACTTAACCAAATAATTTTGATTAATCAACCGAACCGACCGATGCACACCCCTATAAATAGCATTATGAATTGCAAGTTAATGGCTAAATGTGATTATGTTAGCATTAATTTTATAGTTATCATTAAGTTATAACCAGATAAGTACTCGCGTACTGTTATAATTATAAAAGATGAATATTAAAAATAAAGAACATATAATTCGTGAAGTGATTATTTGCTCTAAGATTAACAACACATTTCTAACTTTTATTGTTGAATTGAGATAGTAGTGTATGCCATGCTAAATTATAGATTAAAATACCGGAGAGTAAAAGATGAAGTTTATGTAGAGCATAAAATCGAAAAAGGGAAAATGCATCAAAACAATCAACATGTAAATTTAAAAACATAAAAAAATATAAGACTACTTGCTTTAAATTTGGCAATCATAATATTTCTAGAGTGTAAATTGTTTAAAATAATAAAGAGTTCAGGTAACACAAAATAACTAAAATGATGGAAAACTTAAAAGATAATCATTAAGTTGCGCATAAAATAAGATTACTTGCTTTAAATTTGGCAATCATCTTCCTCAATTTTGATGTATATGCATCCGAATTTATTGAATAAATTGTTTAAACACATAAATAAATTGGAACTAATGACATTGAAGATAATTTTTTGGGAAGATGAATAACTTTAATCAATTACCATTTCATATTTTTAACTCTTCCACATTGAAGATGGACATTTTTTTTTTTTTGAAAATTAATAGATTTCATATTAACTTAACAGAGACAAAATATAATCCGGAATGGAACCAATCCAAATCTTATAGCTCGAGTTGCTAACATCGCATTTAGCCAAACGATAAGCTTTAACATTACAATACTTTGGGATGAACCTAAAATCGGCATTTTCTAGATTCATAGCCATTTTCTAATCTCAGAGATCACCACCCGATTTCTTTCTCACTGTTATATTGACCCTTAGCGAGAAACACAACAGTTTGAGCATCAGTTTCCACAATAAGTGGCTTCAAATTCATACCTTCTACAAGGTTTAATCTCATCAACAGTGCCTCAGCTTCAATGAATTCCACGCTACCTCTGAAAATGGTGGGTTGAGACTGTTAGGGTTGGTGCTCAGAGTGCCAATCTGGATCGTATTCATGTCCGATTCATGAATACGAACAATTCATTTTTCCATAATATTACTTAATTTATGGTAGTATTTCTTGCTTTTATATACATATTCGATCTAATTACGATTAGATTGAAACTAAATATGATTTAGTGATATGTAGATATTAGACAAAGACCCGATAATATATAATGTAGTGTGCAGTTATAAAGTAGTTTGTAATTGACATTGTGAAGTGTCACTGCTAGAAGTATATTATGAAGTAAAGTTTCTGGTCAAGATTTACTAATACAGGTCGGTTAGTAAAATCCGCTGAGACCAGTACACGTTGTATATCGAGACTTGATCCGATAGTTTATCCCAATAAACCATGAGTCTGGGGAGACTCGTATAGACGTGTAGGTGTTTATATTGGGGTAGACACTGCATTTTTGCATATAAGCCCGATGACGAGTCTCGTATGGAGACACTACCTCTTTAGTTGTGAAAGCCGCGTGAAACGGACGTTGGAAGGGTAAAGTTGGAAATTAGCATTTTGTCAGATTTAACTCGCTTGTTTCGCTTCGGGTTCGCTTGTTGGACCTCTGTTTTTAAACACACCAAGCCCAATCCAAAATAATTAAAACATTTAAAATGCATGTCACAAATTAAATTAAAACCAATTAAATTAAACTTAAATTAAATTAAATTAAATCACATTCCTAAACTAAATAAATCCAATTAAATTAGATTAAAACACATGTCACAAATTAAATTCATTTCCCAAATTAAAAGATTCAAATTAAATTCTATAAATAACATTCCTAATTAAAATAAATCGCATTCCTAATTTAATTAAATCACCTACCAATTTAAAGAAATCATATCCTTAATTAAAAAGAACAAATCAAATCAATTCCCCTAATTAAAGATTTTCCCTATCACATAATAATTAAAAATATCTCTCAATTAATACACAAATTCTATTCATTCTCCAACAAGGTAAACCTCCTCCCTTGGCCTATAAAAAGAACCCTTAACCCACAGATTCAACCCTGGCTCATTATCACAAAATCAACCATAATATTCCAAACTCTTTCACTCACGAACCCTCTCATCACACGCCCCGCCTCCAAAAATTCACGCCACAAGCGCATTACCTAGCCTCCACGCCTTCACGACACAAGCGCATCACCAGCCCATTCACGGACACATTGCCACCTTCAACAACCCCTAGCTAGCCACGCCTACCTTGGTCCACTCACAGCCTTCACACATTCACCGCTTCATCTAGAGGCCACGCCAAAGCAACCTGCCACACTCTTCACGCTAAACTTGTTGCTGCCTCTTCATCAAACACGCACACCATTCAACCAATCAGCCCACACATTGCCCTTGACTCACCCTTTCACGGACCAACAACAGCCCTTCAACTAGCCTGTCCCACATCGACCAAATTGCCAACTTCACGCAAATCATCACTCAAACAGCACACACTCACATATCACCCACGCAAATCATCACTCAAACAGCACACACTCACATTACACTCATGTAATCAGCAGCACACAACCACACCCTCACGCACAAAGCCATCGCACTACATCCCCCTCAATATGCTCATTGTGTGATATTGCATGTTCGCCGTTTAAAGACTTATTTTCGAGCATGCAAACTTAGATTATGAGTTATTTTGATGAATGCATACTAGACGTAGACTACCCTTGAGCATGAATGTTGAATAGATTCGGTTAGTTTATTGCACAAATCATATCATCACAAGTGACATAAGTAAGGGACCATTCCGAACCCAACGGTTTGAGGTCTTCCCTTGCGAGGGGTGAGTGCGGCCTTAAATCTTTGTCCTGGTTCACACCGGGTGGCGACTCCATGTTATTTCGTACTCCCAACTAGGCCGCGAGCCTAGAACAGTGTCGTCAAGTTCTGTGTCCTACAATTGGATAAACACTGAACGACTCCCGAAGATTTTCTAATAGATGGTACACCAACGTCAATAGGAATCTTCTCGGGTTGAGTGAGCATAGTGGTCATTTGACTTGAGATACCACTGTGGATGTATGAGGTATCATCCACACTTTGATGGCAGTCATGTCACCGATCTATTTTGATCATACCTCCGCCTGTTCATTGGGTATGGACTGATCCTCAGGATATCATGTGCGTATCAAGATAGGATCCGTCAATTTTGTGTACAGAACATAGGTATTCAATGTGCAATTAGCAATCTGTTAAATCCATGAGCCCGTGGTACACTGTAGAAGTAAGTTCTAAGTGTTATTAAGAGATTACTAATAGAATCATCGACGGGATTATACCTATAGAGATTTGACATTTTTATCTATATCTCTGGGATAATCCGAATACCTGTGACAGAAGGATTATACGTATGCGATGACCTCGACCTGTATGATTAAGTGAGTTTATCTGTGTTCGTCATAATTTACGGGAGGGTAGATTATGGATACGAAATTGGATTTCGTGATGGATATGCATGAATCTAGAGAGTCTCACTAATGAGATATACTCGTAGGGAACTAGGGCAACTTTTATAAATAATACTTATTATTTATAAGTCGTTTAACGGTTAAACGATAATACATGTGTTTGGGATCTTTCGGCCATTTATTAAATGTAAAATTATGATATTTGATATTTATTATTAATATAGGTATTTTGATTATTTAATGTAAATATAATACATATATTTATGATATTTGTATTTAATTCTTTGATTATTTAAATGTTAAATAATTAAAATAATTAAATAATAAATATCTTTCTTACTTTTTTAAAGTAAGAAAAATGGGTTTCTTTAATTGGTTGGAATGGCCATTTCTTATTGGTATAAATGGCTTGATTTAATTAGTCCAAGTGTGGTATTTATTGGATAAATACAACATTTTAATTAAATCATTTTTCCAACATTAATTAATGAAATAAAAAATTGAAAATTGATTGGCTATTATTCTTCCTCATTTACGGCCACAAGGAGGAAAATATATAAGTCATCTTTTTCTTTTTTGTTTCATTATCTAAGAACCCTAGATCAAATACAAAAGTGAGTTGAGAGAAAAATAGAGAAGAAAGAAGAGAAAGCTTGGAAAATCAAGGAATTTTATAAGTTTTTCTTACTTTTCATGAAAATTATTTCTATGATACTAGGCTTCAATATGTGTATCTTAGTTTCTTCTCTACTCTTTTGTGAATGTATTTTGATGGTTGGGAACTTGATAGAAAGATGGAAGCATGTATATGTATAAAGAATGCATGAAATTTGTTTATTTGTATTCTTTTTGTCATTTGATGGTGAGTTTTCATTCTAGAGTTACTTAGCCACTCATAAATGACCTATAATTATTCTTGAGTTGTTTCATGATGGTCAGACTCGTTTGGTGTGGTAAGAATTGAATTAAAGTGTTGAATTTAATTAACTTGGTGTTAATTTGTCAATTTAAGGAAATTGTAAAATTAGGGTTCATAACCCACTCTAAATTTGGGACTTTTCATATATGTGTTAAATAATGATGTATATATGATATATATTAATTTTGGTGTTGATTGGACTTGATCTTGAATGGTTTTGAACCAATTTGGACTAAAGTGAAATTCTTGGAAACTTGAGGGACCTATCGGCAATTTAGGGAAAATTATTTTCTTGAATTGAAATTTATATTTTGACATGTATGACATGTATAAATCATTTTGGTAGTGATTGGGAATCACCTAATTATGTATTTGACAAATTAGGACTAAAATGATCAAAATGCAAAGTTTAGGGGCATTTCCGTAATTTCTGAAAAATCTGGAAATTTTCAGAATTCTGTTTTTAATGTATATTTGATATACAAATCATTTTGATTGTGATTGGAAATCACCTAAGCTTGTTTTGAACAACTTAGGACTAAAATGATGAAAATGGAAAGGTTTGGGATTGTATGGTAATTTATTGAAATTCTGATTTCAGGGTTAAAAATTTCTATTTTTGAGTATTGAGTGATTAAAATAAATAATTTTATTTTATTACCCAAAAAAAATTAATGAAATGAGAAAATTTGATTTTCCTGCATTCCGCTGCGTAACCCGGGTATTTTGCCCAAAACCCCAACAAAAATGGTATCAAAGCAGGTCTGAACCTCAACACATGATATGAATATGCCTTTAAATTCATTTTTTTTAATTTTGTTCTTGCTTTATGCATGCTTTTATTTATTTAATTTAATTAAATTAAATGCGTAACATCTTTGTGGAAAATCCCTAATTAATAAGGTTTTAAAGTAATATGTATTGGATGCATATTTCTTGGTCCGTCTTGTCAATACGGTTTTTGGATATCTGTTCTATGGCAACATCCGAGAAAGTGTCAAAGCATTAGGGTATAGTTGATAGAAATTTATTCATACCGGATGTATATGTGATACTAGATAAATTCAAGCGACAGCGGAAATCCTGAACGTGCCAAAGCTGTCAGGACTACGCAAGTATCTTGAATTCATCATTGACAAGTTTAACCTTGGTACGCCTCCTTGTGACCGTGCCAAATCTGTCACAACGAGAAACGATTAGGACCAGAACCTAGGAGTCACTAGTAAGTGATTGACAATTGTTGGACAATTATGACCCATAAAGTCACTATTTGTACAGATCATGGTGTTGTTGTACAAATTAACTATGTGACAAATGAGATTTCACTCTTATCATTTGTGATTAAATCACCAAGATGTATAAATGATAGGAGATCCTTATGATTTGTTCCTGGATTGAGAATGATATGAGACAGTATCAGTCCACGAAGGATAAATCATTAAATATCCCTAGTCAGAGTATTATCGAGATTGGACATCGATAAATGCGTAAAAGACTACTATTACACTTGTGCGCGTTGTGAGGGCACAATCGGCATAGTTCTCCTATATTTGGGTATAGGATACTCATGCAAGTGTAATAGGAGGTTGTGTTTTACCGATGGTACGGGAAACAGCTTCGCTCTGGATAGACCCCCTCGGAATTCCATTGGTAGTATGACTATGTGTCTATGGAAGTCTGAAATCAGGGTAGGTGTATTTGGTCTTAACCTGAGACTTGCACCGCTAATGCTTGCGACAATCAATATACTTTGGTTGTGGTCGTCCAGGGCTTTAACCGGTTCTGTGTACGCCTCTGCTGGGTATATTGAGAATCGTAGTGTGTTGGGTGTGATGTCAAGACGGAAGTATCACTCCAGTCATATGGAGATGATGATCGCGTAGGGATACAGAACTAGTTCTCTAAAAGGTTGCAACCGTCGGGATAATATGACTTGGTAATGATTATCCGATAATAAAGAGACTAGTTGCTCGTAATCCGATATATGCTTCGTACGGGGCAGACACTATACCAGCCCTAGGCCTTGCATGTGATCATCTGATACCGGATCGAAATACGTAATACTACGTATACTACACCTGATATAGATCCTTATATTCCTGTAAAGATATTTCTGGAGAATTGGGTAGGCATGACGCTTTGCTAGAAGCCAACCTTGTCTTGTAAATTGGTACAAGCGTAGTACTAGGTACTTACGTGTTCGGATAGTCCGAAGACCGAATTTACTGCCAACATATCTGAGGATCTCATGGGTCGCTTCCCGAAGATTCACCGATGATGTATGACTCGCACTTTTATTAATCTGGGATTAATTAGATGAGAGAGAAAATTAATCTGGGATTAATTGCGGAGATATTTTATCTGGGATAAAATATCAATTAAAGAGAGATAACGATTAATTTGGAATTAATCGATAAAATAATATATTCGATATATTATACGAAATTGGATTTCGACGCGGAATTAAAATTAGATTTTAATTCGGGCAAACGAGTTAATTTAGAATTAATTCGTTAGCGATGTGAATAGTGATTTCGGTAGGAATAATCATTTAATTACGTCGCAACGGAAAATTCGTTAATTTGGAATTAGCGAACCTGAGCCCGAGATTGTTTGCGAGCGCATTCGCATTTCGAATTCGAGTGCGGCACACAAGTCAAATCAAGCGTCAAATCGCTAGTCGCATCTACCGTCACATCATTCGTCAATCAAGTAATAGATGTCTTTCACTTTGAGTGATTGACGCCAATCACTATTCACTGATTGATGGGAAGTGATGTGTGTAGTTGATGGAAAGCATTTATGGCTTGTTTTTTTGGTAAAAGTATTAATTGATTTTTTGAAAATCAATTGTGTATTAGATACACAAATCCTTACTAACCATCACAACTCTTCTCTCTCTCAATTCTTCTTCTCTCTCACGCCCATGGAGGGCATTTTCTTCACTGGTTTTGGCAGCTCACTGCCGAGAGCCAAGAGGAAAAATGGGAAGCAAAAGTCGCGATTTTGGCAAAATCGGGAGTGCTAGCACACTACGAAGTCATGCGAAAGTGATAGGGAAGTCCACCCATGAGCTTGGAATCATTTCGCGAAGCTTGGAGCTTGACGAAGGACCAACAATGGCCGATTCTTGGAAGACCAGAAACTGCCACTGCCGAATGCAGTAAATAGGAGGCAGAAAATTTTGTTGCCTCGCGCGTCGCTCAACCGATTGATGTGAGTATTCCGCAACTCCGTAATGTATTCGCATGTTTATTTTATGCTTTGTATTAGATCCTCGGGGCCGTTAGAAACTCCAACAACAATGAGTTGTCTACCTAATGAATATACGTAGGCGAGAACGTGCCAAAGCTGTGAGTCCAAATATATTCATGGGGTCCACCTCTCACTATGGAATTCAATTGGATCATTGAATTCCCGTTTTTCGTTGGGGATTACTGTATTACGTTAAATAGTGGGAGACACTGCTGGTTTAAAATTCCATAACTAAAGCAATGTGTAATATTATGAAAATTTATGCTTATGTTTCCTTTATTCTATTGTGTTGATAGAGTTAAAACTTCTAATCCACTGCATGCATATTATCTGTATATGTTTTCTGACTTTCCTTATGGTTGCAGATTTCTATAATAGGTTCTAGATTTAAAGTAGGCTTGGATATTGTTAGATTAGTTAAAACCATCGGGAACTATTGTTTCGATTTTCTTGAAAAATCAAGATGGTTAGTGACTTAGTTTCTAAGTCACAGAAGGTAATCTCAATAGATATCCAGTTTAGGATATAATAGTCTGGAGAGAATAGTTTCTTTTGCAGTAAGAATTGACGTGAATTAGTTCATGTCTCGAGATTATTGACTGGCATTAAGAAAACCCCATTAGGTATTTGTTTATCTGATAATGACGTTTCTTGGCTTTAGTGACCTTTAGAGGTAATGTGTCTGACACAATTTTCTAATCAATTATTTGCAATTATTGTGAATAGTTAAAGGTAAATTATAAAGCTAAAGAAATGAGATGCGTATAGTTGTGTATAGGAAATATCGATTTTCACAATACGACAACTATAGGTATTGGATATCGGATCTCCCGTCTAGTTATTTAAAATGTTATTATTTAATGATTGTTTTGATATTTGATATCAGAACTTGTGACTATTGGATAGTTACTTGTTCTTTATAAACAGTTATTACATATTTTAAAAATGACTAGTAGTGTCATTGATGTAGAGATAAACATTAAGAAAAATATTCGTTTAACTAAATAACTTAAAACAGTGCTCCATGAGATTTTATCACATATGCATTATATGCTTATTCTGTATGGTAAAGGATGGTTTGATACGAGATCACACCAAATATTCGTATCCACTTAATGAATATTGTATTCAGGAAGTGATTAAATCTCATTTAACCAATAATCGTCATTGGACCACAAATTTATTAAACTAATACATTAGATGTATGTAGTTTCATGAATTAGAAATTACCTTGGATAGTTTTCTTTACTTCGTAACTTAGTTATTGAATTGTCATGACTTAGTTACGTGTTTCTAAAAGAACACATATTGAACACCTTGAATGGTTCGAGAACTTTTAATATGTTTCTGATGAAACACAGATAGAATATTTTGACTGGTTCAAAGATATTCGATTTGAAGTTTTGAAAAACTATATCATTAAAATTCATCGTGAGTATTTGAATTATTCAAAGATGTTTGATATGATCAAACATATGAATTATGACAATTAGTTCTAAGGTTATTCAATGAATATGATTCTTACTCAATATTATTCTTCTACGATTCCATTGTGATGGAATTGGTCAGTGGGAGAAATCGAATCTTATATGATTTGATTCGTTTGATATTGAGTATTACCGAATTAGTTTCAATACTCTTGGGGATATGTTCCAGTAACACTAATTCATCATTTTAATTAATTTTCCATTAATTTCTACAGTTACGTATATGATATGTATAGGTAGAAAATTCAAATCTTGAAAAGTTTGAGATTTGAATCTTTCTTTTGTATAATAGTTATATAATTGAAAAGTATTTGTGCCTCGGAGGTACAAATACAGTTTATCATTTATTCTATTAATATATTCTATTTGTAGAATATTATATATTGATAGATATATATCCCTACGATCCCGAGTAATAATATTATTTTATTACTTGGTGTGTAACATTGGATGTTTACCATTGTAGAAAAGACTTGACTTATTGAAGTCAAAAGTGAGAGTGATAAAATATAAATGGAACTACGTAATTAATAAGATGAAAAGACCCTTAGACATCTTCTGTATAAGTCCAATAAGATGTCAAAATCATTTGTGAAGTATTTGATACTTAATGGTTATGTTATTTTTTTATCGAAGAAAATTATCCTATAACTTATAGTGGGAGCGATATTTAATATCGATTCCGGAAGTTAGATTAGACCATAGATCTAAGATTGTTCATAGCTTACTACGATCAAGTTTTGAACTTGATTAAGCTTTCGTTATGAATCGTTCATAAAATGTGTAAATTATTTGCGCAGCAAAAACAAAGTGAGCTTATGAAAGGTTTGACCTTTATAGTATGACAATGAGAAAAGTGTAGGGGTTGGTGCTCAGAGCGCCAATTCCCGGTTGTATTTTTGTTAAATACTTCTGTAAAACGTTATTATCAGTAATAATATATGCAGTTTCTATAATATAATCTAATCTTTATATGGTAAAGACGTAATGACCTTAGAATGATTAGTCATGGTACAGTTGCAAAAGCGTCGCAACGGACATTGAGTAGTATCATGACGTGTCATTCTCAGACTGTTCCTGGTCAGGGTTTACACTACTTGGTCAGTAAAGTAAACCCGTTGAGACCGGTACATGTCGTATACTGGAATATATGATTCCAATGGTTTCTCAATGAACCATTAGTCTTGGAGACTAGTATAGACGTGTAGGTGTTTATAGCGGATAAAAACTGAACAACTCACCGAAGATTCTTAATGGATGGTACACCAGCGTCAATAAGAATCTTCTTGGGTTGAGTAGCACTTGTGATTCTTAGACTTGAGATGCCATTGTGGGCACATGAGACATCTTCTACACTTAGATGGCAGTCACGTCACCGATCTATTTAGATCAGACCTCCGCCTGTTCGTTGGGTGTAGATAGATCCTCAGGGTGTCCTATGTGTATCAAGATAGGATCCGTCAGTTCTGTGTACCAGAGCATAGGTAGTCCATATGATTAGCAATCAGATAAAACCATGGGCCCGTGGTAAGTTTAGAAGCTAGTTCTAAACATTCTTTTTGAGATTGCTAATAGAATAGTCGACTGGATAGTCCCGATAGAGATTTGACGTTTACATCTATATCTCTGGGATTTATCCGGATACCTGTGACGGAGGAATTATACATTTGCGATGACCTCGACCTGTATGGTTTAGCGAGATTATCCGTGATCGTCATAATCTACGGGTGGATAGATTATGGACACGAAATTAGATTTCGTGACGGATATACCTGAACCTAGAGAGTCTCAATAATGAAACATACTCGTTGAGCACTAGAGCAACATAAATAAATAATATTGATTATTTATAAGTCGTTTAATAGTTAAACGCAAGATACATGCTAAAGAGATTAGATAGTCATTTCCTTAATTATTGTGTATTTACATTTAATACTTGATTAATTTAAATACACATTATTAATAGTCAAAATGAGTTATTTGACTTATTTCCTAAATGAATATATGTTTTTAATTAATGTAAATATTGTAATATATATTTACATATATTAATATATTTGTATTTGATTAATTAATTAATTATTTAATTGTTAAATGATTAAATTAATTAAAATATAAATATCTTATATTAGGATAATTAAAGTTAATGATGTAGTTGCATTTGTTGACCAAAATAAATATCTAATAAAGTTGTTAATAAGATATTTGTCCAAGTTGACCAAATGAATGATTTGAAATGAAATTGAAATTAATTTTCCTTGTTTTTGTCTAAGGTAATTTCGGCCATAGACCAAATGAACAAGTATAAATTGATTTTCATTTCATTTAACATTTAACATAATACACTTTATACAAACAAACTCCATTGAAGAAACTTTGAAAGCTTGAGAGAAGAAAGACTTTATCAAAGAAAAAGCTTGGAATTTAGTAAGTTTTTCAAACTTACTATTAGAGAGGAATATGTTCCTTAGGTTCTAGACTTCAACATATGTTGTTCTTAGATAATTTCTTTCTTTATTTCTTTGTGTTTTTGTTGATGGAAGTTTGAATGAAGTGTTGAGCATGTATGGTGAAGAAAGAATGTAACTAGTGTAGTTATATGTATTCTTTTAAGGTTTATGAAACCAAGTTGCTAATCTAGAGTTGTTGACCCACTCTTAAATGACCTAGATTTGATCTTGAGTTGTTTCATTGTGTTGAGCCTTGAATTGGATGAAAGATTGATGATTGAAACATTTGATTTAATGTAATTAGCCTAATTTGTCCAATTTGTGGAAATTGAAAAATTAGGGTTCTTAACTAATTCCAAATTTGGGGGTTTTCATATATGTTGTGTATTTATGTGTGTATATGATACATATAAAGTTTCATGTTCATTGGATTACATTTAGATGTGTTTGAGTCATGAAATGACAAAGTGCACAAGTGTGCTCCCTAGTGGTGCTCTCGGCATTGTGAAGAAAATTTTGGGGATTTTGGTTGCTTTGGTGTTTTGATGTTTTGAACATCATAAGTTCATCTTAGAAATGATTTAGAATCATTCAAAATTGATTGGATCAATTTCGGACTAAAACGGACAAAAATACAAAGCAAGGGTATTTCGGTAAATTCACTTAAAATTGTTTTATTGAATTTATTTTCATAATTTGATTATTGGAATATTAAATAAATATGTTTATTTAATTTATCCGAGAAAAAATTTTGAAATCTGAAAATCGGATTTTCACCGCTTCCCCTGTGTTACCGGATTCACCCCCTAAATAACCCATTCAAAAAGTTATAATCAGCAATCTATTGTAGATTCTGAGGAAACTTGTCTCTAGTCACACTAATTGAACAATTAAAGATCTGTTGGTTAATGTTGATATATTAAACTATAATTTTGGCTAAAGAATGCAAAGTGACGTTCCTGAATGCTTTCTTCGAATAAGATATCCATTGTGATTTCTTTGTTTGAAGAGTTCATTCTAGAATGGCCCTGGAGTTTGTATTCTGCTAAGATCACAGTTTGATATACTAGCTTATAGAGCCAATGTAGACTCAGATAAGCTTTCCGGAAATCTATATTTCTAATTTTGATTACAGTCAGATTGTCTGATTCTATCAAAACATAGATAATTCATTTATGATGGTAGGGTAGGGTTAGTGGGAGCGTACATATTTCTTTCTAGTGTTATATATCCTAACGACATTATCATTATTAATGTAATAATGAGATGTTAATGAGGTAAAAGATTTACCTAAGCCTTCTTTTCTCCGTGAAAGCAGTGAGAGTAGTCTTTGTTATATTCGATATAAAGTTTTATATATATGATATAAATCTAAGAGACTTGTGAGATACTCACATTAGTCGTGCATTAGATATGATCTAATATAGGACACAACAAGACTATCTGTATGATAGTTAATGTAACTATTTGACAATTATTATAACTGTTTGAAACTTAATATGTCTCTTATATATAATATTAATCTTTCATAAATGATGATTCTTTTGTCGAAAGAGAAATGGATTAGAATGTCTAGTCAATCATATGCATCATATGATGATGGCATAATGAATACTATATTATATACGACTAAAAGACATCAATTTAATCATAATTGTTACTAACTATTTTGATACACTATAGACCATAGGATGTGTCTGAAACAAGTTCTTTGTTATCTTTGAGATATTAAGAACGGGTTTCTTATTCATGGAGAATATAGTTTGCACCCACGAGGGTCTGATTAGTTTGAGTCTAATTATGATGTTAGATAGTCTACATCATAAAGAGTCAGAAAAGATGCAGTCGGAGTGTCACGAATGATTCTACTGTGTAAGTGGAATTAATTGAAACTTATGAAGTTACAAAATGACCATGTAAATTAGAAGTTTTGATATTGGTATTGTGTTTGCGGTTGTCTGCATAGTATTTTGGACTTGATCCTTAAATACTTGGACAATTCAGTAGCTATAGCACAATATTGATATTGCATCTGAGTTATATTGATGTATAAATTAGGTTATATAAAATATGAATGATGCTAGTTAATGGAAATGTTTTTGGGTTTGTTGGACAAACTTAATATGTTATAGCGGACTTACTTGTTATTGCCTACCTCTTGAGTGAAAGGTCAGCTCTTGATGACCATGCGTATATGATACATATTTAGATGTGTATATGACTGTGGATTGGCACTAGAGCAAGTTGGAGAAATTGTTAGGGTTAGTGCTCAGAGTGCCAATCCGGATCGTATTCATGTCTGATTCATGAATACGAACAATTCCCTTTTCCATAATATTACTTAATTTATGGTAGTATTTCTTGCTTTTATAGTATTACGATTAGATTGAAACTAAATATGATTTTAGTGATATGTATATATTAGACAAAGACCCGATAATATATAATGTAGTGCGCAATTATAAAGTAGTTTGTAATTGACATTGGGAAGTGTCACTACTAGAAGTATATTATCAAATAAAGTTTTTGGTCAAGATTTACTAACATGGGTCGGCTAGTAAAATCCGTTGAGATAAGTAAACGTCGTATATCGAGACTTGGTCTGATGGTTTATCCCAATGAACCATGAGTCTGGGGAGACTCGTATAGATGTGTAGGTGTTTATATTGGATAAACAGTGAACGATTCACTGAAGATTTCCTAATAGATGGTACACCAACATCAATAGGAATATTCTCGGGTTGAGTGAGCATAATGGTCCTTTAACTTGAGATACCACTGTGGATGTATGAGGTATTCTCCACAGTTTGATGGCAATCACGTCACAGATCTATTTAGATCAGACTTCCACATATTCATTGGGTGTGGACTGATCCTCAGGATATCATGTGCATATCAATATAGGATCCGTCAGTTTTGTGTACAGAGCATAGGTATTCAATGTGCAATTAGCAATTTGTTAAATCCATGGGCCCGTGGTATATTGTAGAAGTAAGTTCTAAGTGTTATTAAGAGATTGCTAATAGAATCGTCGACGGGATTATACCTATAGAGATTTGAAATTTTTATCTATATTTCTGGGATATTTCGAATACCTGGGATTATACGTATGCGATGACCTCGACCTGTATGATTCAGCGAGTTCATCTATGTTCGTCATAATTTACGGGTGGGTAGATTATGGAGACGAAATTGGATTTCGTGATGATGATATTCCTGAATCTAGAGAGTCTCACTAATGAGATATACCCGTATGGCACTAGGGCAACTTTTATAAATAATACTTATTATTTATAAGTCGTTTAACGGTTAAACGATAATACATGCGTTTTGGATCATTCGGCCATTTATTAAATGTCAAATTGTGATATTTGATATTTTTTATTAATATATGTATTTTGATTATTTAATGTAAATATATATACATATATTTAAGATATTTTTATTTATTATTTGAATATTTAAATGTTCAATAATTAAATTAATTAAATAATAAATATCCTTCTTACTTTTTAAAGTAAGAAAAATGGCTTTCTTTAATTGGTTGGAATGGCCATTTCTTATTGGTATAAGTGGCTTGATTTTAATTAGTCCAAGTGTGGTATTATTGGATAAATACAACATTTTAATTAAATTTTTTTCCAACATTAATTAATGAAATAAAAATAATGAAAATTGCTTGGCTATTATTTTTCCTCATTTTCTGCCATAATGAGGAAAGTTTATAAGTCATCTTTTTCTTTTTTGTTTCATTATCTAAGAATCCTAGATCAAATACAAAAGTGAGTTCAGAGAAAAAGAGAAGAGAGAAAGAAGAGAGAAAGCTTGGAAAATCAAGGAATTTTGTAAGATTTTCTTACTTTCTTCTTCATGAAAATTATTTCTATGATACTAGGCTTCAATATGTGTAGCTTAGTTTTTTCTCTACTCTTTTGTGGATGTATTTTGGTGGTTGGGAACTTGATAGAAAGATGGAAGCATGTATATGTATAAAGAATGCATGAAATTTGTTTATTTGTATTATTTTTGTCATTTGATGGTGAGTTGTCATTCTAGAGTTACTTAGCCACTAATAAATGACCTAGAATTGTTATTGAGTTGTTTCATGATGGTGAGACTAGTTTGGTGTGGTAAGAATTGAATTAAAGTGTTGAATTTAATTAACTTGGTGTTAATTTGTAAATTTTTGGAAATTGTAAAATTAGGGTTCATAACCCACTCCAAATTTGGGGTTTTTCATATATGTGTTAATTAATGATGTATATGTGATACATATTAATTTTGGTGTTGATTGGACTTGATCTTGAATGGTTTTGAACCAATTTGGACTAAAGTGCAATTCTTGAAAACTTGAGGGAGCTCTCAGCAATTTAGGGAAAATTGTTTTCTTGAATTGCAATTTGTATTTTGACATGTATAAATCATTTTGGTAGTGATTGGGACTCACCTAATTATGTATTTGAAAAATTAAGACTAAAATTATCAAAATGTAAAGTTTAGGGGTATTTCCGTAATTACTGAAAAATCTTGAAAATTTTTCTGAATTCCTTTTTTAATGTATATTTGATGTACGAATCATTTTGGTTGTGATTGGAAATAACCTAAGCTAGTTTTGAACAACTTAGGACTAAAATGATGAAAATGGAAAGTTTTGGGGTTGTATGGTAATTTATTGAAATTCTGATTTCTGGGTTAAAAATTTATGTTTTTGAGTATTGAGTGATTAAAATAAATAACTTTATTTTAATTACCCAAGAAAATGAAAGTGAAAGAAATGGGAAAAATTTGATTTTCCTGCATTCGGCTGCGTAACCCGGGTATTTGCCCAAAACCTCAACAGAGACGCATCAAATATCACATCCCCTTTGTCACTATGAATGATAGTCCACAGCCCTGTGTGACTCCCATCCTTATTTGTTGCCATGCCTACATTAACTTTGTACCAGTCAATCAAGGGAACAGTCCACCTTTGTCTCTCAACTCTGTTTATTGATTCATCCTCATACACCATCTTCATTTGCGCCCTCCTGTAGGATTTGGCCAAATTCTCAACTCTTTTCATAGTATACCAATGCGTCCCAATCTTCCTTTCAAAGATATACTAATTCTTGGCAGCCCATAGAGACCACAATAGTGTCGCCATATTCTCTAGTTTTTCCTTGGACATATTGGATTTAACACAACATAGAAAGCTCCAAAGATCCCCAGAATTCTACCATTCTCTAGCTTGCACCCATTCTGAATTTTTCCAGATAAGCTTGATAGTATTGCAACTAATCAAGGCGTGAAAAATATCTTCAGCACCCTTCTGCACCTTTGGCAATTTGGGGATTCAATAATATTCTCATATAAATGACAAAAGCAGTGGGCAGCAAATCAGACAAGGCTCTCCAAAGAAAAATTTTTAATTTAGAGGGAAGGAATAAACTCCAAACTAAGCCCCACCAGTCGCCATTTCCCTCAGAGTAGCTAGCTTCATATCGCTTATTCGCATTAATTGTCATGTGGTAGCAGCTTCTTACCGAGAATTTTCCTTTAACATCATAGTGTCATATCAGTTTTTCATCTTCACTCGAGAGGGGAGAGGGATATTCATAATCTCATCAGCATCCACCATAATAAAACTTTACCTGACCATATGCTCATTCCATCTATTATCACCCTCAATCAGCAAACTGACTTTAGCCTCCTTTAAGGCTTCACTTACAGCAAAAGGTCTAAAGGTTTCAGGTATTGGGATCCAATTATCTTTAAAAATCGAGACATCATTGTTAGGATTGGTGCTCTGAGCGCCAATATGGATCGTATTTATGTCTGATTCATGAATACGAGCAATTCTTTTTTTGTTTCCATAATATTACTTATTTATAGTTGCACCTCTTGTCTTTTATTATTTATATTCGATCTAATTCATTAAATTGAAACTAATTCATGTTTTATATATATATATATTAGAAAAATATCCGATAATATATAATATAGTGTGCAATTACAACGTAGGTTGTAATTGGCATTGGAAAGTGTCACTACTAGATATATATTATCAAATAAAATTCCTGGTCAAGATTTACTGACACAGGTTGGTTAGTAAAAATCCGCTAAGACCAGTATATGTCGTATATCATGACTTGGTTCGATGGTTTATCTCAATGAACCATCAGTCTCGGGAGACTCATATAGACATGTAGGTGTTTATATCAGATAAACACTGAACGACTCACCTAAAATTCTTAATAGATGGTACACCAACGTCTATAAGAATCTTCTCAGGTTGAGTAGCATAGTGATTCTTTGACTTGAGATACCACTGTGGATATATAAGGTATCCTCCACACTTTGATGACAGTCATGTCACCGATCTATTTAGATCAGACCTCCACTTGTTCGTTGGGTGTGGACTGATCCTCAACATATCATGTGTGTATCAAGATAAGATCCGTCACTTCTGTGTACAGAGCATAAGTATTCATTATGGGATTAGCAATCTGTTAAATCCATGAATCTGTGGTACACTGTAAAAGTGAGTTCTAAGTGTTATTATAAGATTGCTAATAGAATCATCGAATGGATTATACTTATAGAGATTTGAAGTTAATATATATATCTCTGGAATAATCTGAATACTTGTGATGGAGGGATTATATGTATGTGATGACATTGACCTGTATAGTTCAGTGAGTTTAACCGTGGTCGTCATAATTTACGGGTGGGTAAATTATGGACACGAAATTGGATTTCTTGACGGATATGCCTGAACCTAGAGAGTCTCACTAATGAAATATACTTGTAGAGCACTAGGGAAACTTTTATGAATAATACTGATTATTTAAAAATCGTTTAACGGTTAAACGAAAGATACATGCATATGGGGCCTTTTGGTCATTTCCTAATTAATGTGTATTTGTATTTAATACTTGATTTTCTTAAATACACATTAATTAATTGTCAAATTATGATATTTGACATATATCATTAATATATATATATTTGGATTATTTAAAGTAAATATAATACATATATTTGGATATTTGTATTTAAAGAAAAGGTTATCAAATTGATTTTGTCATCTTTAGTTTGATTAAAATTGGAAAATATATATTTGCCTTTTTCTTCCAGAATTTTGGCCATAACCTAAGTATTTAAGGGTTTCACTTTTTTCATTTGCTTCCTAATGTTGAAGTCTCCAACAAAACATAAACAAAAGACTTTAGAGAAAAAGAGAAGAGCTAAGGTAAAATTTGAAGAAAACTTACAAATTAGTAAGTAATTTCAACTTTTCTTTAGAAGGAAAAATGTTTCTTATATTCTTAGCTACAACATATGATTTTCAAATCTTTTTCTACTCTTTTATTTTAGTGTTGGGTTGTTTGGAAGCTTGAATGAAAGATGTATGCTTGTATGAAATCAAAGTAAGCTTATTAATGGTTAATAAGCACACTTTTGATCATTTGATGATTTTGTTGCCATTCATTGATGACCTAGAATTGTTCTTGAATTGTTTCAAAGTGGTGAGACTTGTTTGGTATTGTAGAAATTAGATTAAAGTATTAGATTTGGTTAATTTTGATTAATTTTGTTAATTGGACTAATTTGAGAAATTAGGGTTTTTCACCTAAACCAAAATTGAGACTTTTCATATATGTGTTATATAATGATGTATATAAGATATACTAATCATTTGGTGTTGATTGGAAATCATCGAAACTTGTTTTGAATAAATTTGGACCAAATTGATCAAAATCCAAACTTGATGGTGTTCTCGGCAATTTGCAAGAAATTATGGATTTTTGTTGTGAGTTGTATTTTGATGTATATGATATGTATAAATCATTTTGGTAGTGATTTGAAATCACTTAAATTTGTATTTGAAAAATTAGGACTAAAATGATCAAAATGCAAACTATTGGGGTCTCACGATAATTATGAGAAAAATATGATTTTTGGGATAAAATTTTGTTTTTGATTATTGTGTAATTAGAATAAATTAGTTTATTTTAATTGCATAAGAAAAATAATTATCGGAAATTATTTCGGAGTGAAAATACGCGAAAACTGGTAAAAAAACGGCGCTACAGGGTAACAGCTGCCCAAACAGTGAGTTGGTCACTATTCAGGCAGTCCACGAACTGTCCAAGTGCTATTGGGGCTGCCGTGGACAGTCCCTATGTGCATTGTTCGGTCGGAAATATATTTTATGCTATTTTGCGGAAAAATATTTTCGTAAAGGTTTCGCGATATTTCTATATTATTTATGTCGTTATTTGATATCGAATAATATTGGATATTGAACAATTTATTCGTAAGTTTAAAAAAATTTAAACTAAGATTTTGTCGGAACCACATTTCTTCTGCTGCGTCGCCAGAAAACCCTAACAAAATGGTATCAGAGAGAGTCTGATTCTGAACCCATGATATAATTAGCCCTTTAAATTTGATATTTATTCTAATATTTACTTTTTACATACATGTATGTATTTAATTTGATTAAATAAAGTGAATCACATCTTTTAGAAAAATCCCCGTTAAATAAGATTTTATAGTAACTAGTATTAAGAATACTTGTTTCTTGATCCGCCTTGTCAGTACGGATGCGAATGATTTCCTGATGCTATGGCTGTATCGTGCCAAAGTTGTGCAGTTATGGCTTATGGTAGTTCATTTACGCCGGTAGAACTTATATGAAAAGAGACAAATTCAAGTGAAAGTGGAAATCCTGAATGTGCCAAAGCTGTCAGGATTACATCGGTAGCTTGAGTTTGTCATTGACAAGTGAAGCCATGATACGCCTCATGTGAACGTGCCAAAGCTGTCACAACGAGAAACGGTCAGGCCCAAAATCAGGAGTCACATCGAGTGTGATTGACAATGAGTTGTCTACCCGTGAATATACGTAGGCGAGAACGTGCCAAAGATGTGAGTTGAAATATATTCATAGGGTCATCTTCCCATTATGGAATTCGATTTAATTATTGAATTCTCATTTTTCGTTGGTGATTACGGCATTACGTAATGTAGTATGAGGCACTGCTTGGTTAAAAATCCATAACTAAGGCAGTGTGTAATATTATGAAAATTACCGCTTTTGTTTTCCTTATTATATTATTTAGATAGAATAAAACTTTATCCATTGCATGCATATTTTATATATATGTTTTCTGACTTAACTTATCGTTGCAGATTTCTAGAATATGTTCTAGATTGGAATAGGTTGTATTATAATCTTTTAGAGAGAATAGTTTCTTATGCAGTCAAGATTGACATGAATTGGTCCATGTCTCAGATTCTTCACTGGCATTAAGAAAACCCCATCAGGTATTTGTTTATCTGATAATGACGTTTCTTGGCTTTAGTGACATTTAGAGGTCACGAATATGAAACTATTTGCCTTTCAATTATTTGCAATTGTTGTAAATAGTTGAAGGAAAATTATAAAGCTAAAGAAATGAGATGCGTATAGTTGTGTGTAGAAAATATTGATTCTCACAACACAACAACTATAAGTATTGGATACCAGATCTCTCGTCTAGTTATTTAAAATATTGTTGAATGATTGTTTTGATATTTGATATCAGAACATGCGACTATTGGATAGTTACTTGTTCTTTGTAAACAGTTGTTACATTTTTTTTTACGACTAGTAGTGTTATTAAAAAATCGATAAATAAACAAAAATATTCAGTTAAGTAAATAACTTAGAACACTATTTTATGAGATTTTACCACTTAAGTATTAGATGTTTAATCCATATGGTAAATGATGGTCTGATATGAGATCACACAACATATCCTTATCCATTTAATGAATATTGTATTCGAGAATGTGATTAAATCTCATTTAACCAATGATTGTCATTGGACCAGAAAATTTATTAAACTGATACATTGGATGTATGTACTTTAATGAGTTGTAAATGGCTTAAGGTAGTTTTCTTTACTTCGTAACTTAGTCAATGAATTGTCGTGACTTAGTTACGTGTTTCTGATGAAATGCGGATATAATATTTTAACTGGTTCAAAGATATTCGATCTGAAGTTTTGAAAACTGTATCTTTAAAATACATCGTGAGTCTTTGAATTGTTCAAAGATGTTTGATATGATCAAACATATGAATTTAAGGCAATTAGTTCTAAGGTTTTTGAATGAATATGATTCTTACTCAATATAATTCTTCGACGATTCCATCTTGTATAGTGGGAGAAATCGAATCTTATACGATTTGATTCGATTGATATTGAGTGTTACAGAATTAGTTTCAATCCTCTTGGGGATATGTTCCAGAAATACTAATTCATCCATTTAATTAAGGTTCCATTAGTTTCTACAGTTACGTATATGATATGAACAACTAGAAAATTCGAATCTTGAAATGTTTAAGATTTTAATCTTTCTTTTATATAATGGTTATATAATTGAAAAGTATTTGAGCCTCGGAGGTACAAGTAGGAGTTTATCATTTATTCTATTTAATATAATATTGTATTATATTTGATAGAATATCATTTCTATGATCCCGAGTAATGAAATTGTTTTATTACTTAGCGTGTAACATCGGATGTTGACGATTGTAGAAAAGACTTGACTTATTGAATTCAATTGTGAGAGTGGTAAACTATAAATGGAACTACATAATTAATAAGATGAAATGACCCTTAGACATCTTTCATATAAGTCCAATATGATGTCAGAATCATTTGCGAAGTGTTTGATACTAAATGGTTCTGTTTTTTTCTTATCGAAGAAAATTATCCTATAACTTATAGTGGGGGCAATATTTGATATTGATTCTGGAAATTAGTATTAACCCATAGATCTAAGATTGTTCATAGCTTACTACGATCAAGTTTTGAACTTAATTAAGCTTTCGTTATGAACCGTTCATAAAATGTACAAATATTTGTGCAGCAAAAGCAAAGTGAGCTTATTAAAGGTTTGACCTTTATAGTATGACAGTGAGAAGAGTTATACTCAACAATCTACTGAAATCTGAGGAAACTTCTCTCTAGTCGTACTTATTGAACATTAAAGATTTGTTGGTTAATGTTAATATTAAACTGTATATTTTAGCTAGAAATGCAAAGTGGCATTTCCGAATGGTTTCTTTAGATAAGAGATCCATTATGATTTCTTATTTTGAAGAGTTCATTTTGGAATGGCCCTGGAGTTTGTATTCTGCAAAGATTACAATTAGATATATTAGCTTATAGAGCCTATTGTAGACTCCGATAAGCTTTCTGGAAATTTATGTTTTCTAATTTTGATATCAGTTAGATCGTCTGATTTTATCAAAGTATAGAGAATACATATGTGATAGTAGGGTTGGTGGGAGCGTACAAATTTCTTTCTAGTGTTTTACATCATAATGACATTATCATTATTAAGGTAATAATGAGATGTTTATGAGGTAAAAGGTTTACCTGAGTGTTATTTTCTCCGTGAAAGCAGTGTGAGTGGTCTTTGTTATATTCGATATAAATTTTCATATATGATATAAAACTTACAGACTTGTTAGATGCTCTCATTAGTCATACATTAGATATGATTTAATAAAGGACACAACAAGACTATGTGTGTGACAGTTAGTATAACTTTTTGACAGTTAGTGTGTCTATTGTATATAATATTCATCTTTCGTAAATGATGATTCCTTTGTCGAAAGAGAAATTTATTAAAATATCTAGTCAATCTTATGCATCATAGGATGATGGCATAATGAATATTATATTTAGTACGATTATAGATATCAATTTAATTGTAATTGTTACGGGTTATTCTGATACCATGTAGACCATAATATGGGTCTTGAAACATGTTCTTTATTATCATTGAGATATTAAGAACGAGTTTCGTATTAATGGAGAATAAAGTTCGCAACTATTAGGGTCAGATTAGTTTTGAGTCTAATTATGACGTTATATGGTCTACGTCGTAAAGAGTCAGAAAAGATGCAGTGAGAGTGTCAAGGATGATTCTACAGTATGAGTGGAATAAGTTGCAACTTATGAAATATTGATTTATGAAGTTGCATAGTGACCCTAAAGATTAGAAGTTTTAATATTAGTGTTGTGCTTGCGGTTGTCTGCATAGTATTTTTGATTTGATCCCTAAATACTTGGACAACTCAGTAGCTGAAGCACAATGTTGATGTGACATATAAGTCATATAGATGTAGAATATAATTTCTACAAAATATGTTTGATGTTGGTCAAGGGAAACAATTGGGATTGTTGGACAAACTCAATATGTTATAGCGGACCTACTCGTTGTTGCCTACCTCTTGAGTGCTAGATGAGCTCTTGAGTGCCATGCATATGTGATACACATTAAGATGTGTATATGATACCGTGAATTGGCACTAGAGCAAGTGGGAGAATTGTTAGGGTTGGTGCTCAGAGTGTCAATTTGGATCGTATTTATGTCTGATTCATGAATACGAGCAATACTTTTTCTTGTCTTTTATTATATAT